>JAHWFO010039269.1:1952553-1979531 GCA_023313115.1 Rhysida immarginata
TTCCAAGAATTAGTAACAATGAACAGAAAATGGATATAATAGACGATATAGATAGGGCAGTCTCTCTCGATGAGGCAAAGGAGATACACGTGTCTTCCTTCAGCTCCCTAACAAGCGTTCAGGCGATTGGGAAAAGTGTGTATATGTTTCTTTGTAAGTCTGTGTGTTTGGCACGTTTTAGCGGTGCATAACTTATTACAGTTTATTTCCAAAAAACACATCAGTTTATTTAACATCTTGAGATTGTTCTGTTTACCTACTGTGTAATTATCCCGGGCAACGCCGGGTCCTCTGCTGGTAAAGTTCTAAAGACCTAGTGGTTGCCACCCCCACAATTCCTACCCTATTGGGACAATTTGGCCCAAACTTTACAGTGACGTTGATTTTGCTTAGAGGAATCCGCATACCTAATTTCACTTCTTTATATGCATAAATATGCGTAGACCATTTGGTCCCCTCTAATTTCTGCCCCCGAAACTCCGACCCCAGTGGCCAATCAAAACCACACTAAATAGTGAAGGTACACATGCCCATAATAAGCTATATTCCGAATTTCAAGCTTCTACCTCAAAAAATGCGGAAATTATGAAGAGGACGGACGGACAGACAGACGGACATTGTGAAAAGAATAAGTAGCTCCATTCTTCCGCTACTTAATAATGTGAAATAAGAATAACCGGAAATTTCAGCAAACTTTCCAGCTACGGTAAGCAACAAGATATTCAAATTTATATCATAGAGACATTCATTATATTAAACAATGGGGTATGAAGAGTTTAACAGAGTAGTTAGAATTTATAAAAAGAAACATAATGCTATGGCAAGATTCTTCACAAATCAGATGAGGAATAAAATTTGTGTCGGATTTTGTATAAAGTTCCCATTTAGATATAACGTATGTTGATTGCACTTTATCATTTGTAGTATCCATCAGGTACTCTCTGCGCATATTGACGGTACTAACTGAACCTGAATAGGAAATGGCAAAAGAAAAAAAGCAATACGATAATTCTGTCACGTACTGTCAGTAGTTGTACTGTCAGTTCCTGATTCCTATGAACTTCATGGTATCATTTAAGTCGACTTATTATGTTCTGTTTAGCTGCAATAGCTCTAAATAACGTTCATAGATTAGAGTTATATAGAGTATATCCATAAATAGGGTCAGTTTTGTAATATTTGTATAAATTTATATAAACTAGTTTCTGTTTACATCATCTTCAGTAATGAAAATTAAATCTATTTATGGATATATCATCATATGCAATATGGGAACTTCAACAACCAATAATTTTATAGAATAACCACTTCTCCACAAAATTATTTATCATGTAAGTACACGAACGTACATTTCGATTACTGTCATCTTCATCGGCGTTAAGATGAAGATAAGGACATATTCATCGAAATGTATATTTGTATAGTTACTTGATAAATAATTTTCTGTAAAAATGTTTTTCTTTTTTTTTGTTACTGATATACTGTCTGTTATATCCATTTGTTTAGTGACCCTTCATTATTCACCCTATATATAATTAAAAATAATTTATAATGGTATTCAGTTAGTCGACTTTATCCTTTTCTAGGATCCATGTTGAAGAAAGCAAAAAATTCAAAGGCATGGATCTTTTCTTCGATGGGATTAAAACACGGGACCAAGGAATTTACAAATGCACCGCCATAGTTGACAATAGAGAGGTCGTCAAACACTTGGAAATCCTTGTCTTCAGTAAGTATCTTTGTAAAATTATACAGAATTTTGATGATATATAATTTACGTGGGATAAAATGTTCCCTGTTATTTCTATTATAAAGGAAGAATAAGCTTCGTTGATGAAAAGCCACTGCAATATCTTCAAGAAGGAGGTGATGAATCGATTCTTTGTGAAGCCAGGGCTTATCCAGATCCTCAGGTTACGTGGAAAATTAACGGAAATGACATAATAGGTATGAATCACTTTTTTTTAATTCATATTATAAGTAAGTTATACTGCTTTGTCCAATGAATGAGTTACCTATTGATAAATAAAATATGTAACTCTCTGGTGAAGCATGTTGCGAATAGACCTCTCCAGTTCTAGCACCCTGAAATTGTTTTATATGAACCATTTTGTGACTTCGTAAGTCCTGCATTGTCCTGAACAATGATGAGAATTCTTTGTTGGCCAGAGACGGACGTTCTACTGGTGTAAATCGCGCTTCGCGCTATGAAAACATTACCAGCACTATAATACTGTCACAATCAGTACCTCTGGTTATCACGTGGCCTTTCAGTCTCTAGCCTTATGCTTGTTTTTGATAAATCTCGACACTTTCTTCTGCATAGGTTCAACAGAAATGTTGTTTCACGTCATCAAAGGTCCAATGACTGTGTTCTTTGGCCACAGAAGGCATTTTTTCCTGGATTTTTGCAGAGGGACGTGGTACTCGAGATGGTGGTCCGAGATGGTGGCCGAATCCAGTGAGACTTTGCCGTGCTAGCTGTGCTGAGCTTCACTGTTGTCTTCGATTTTGGTCTGTTGTGATAGCTTTATATGACTTCTGTTGTTCAGCATTTTTTTGCTCAGTATGTGGTTCAAGGTGGGTGTTTTATCCCACTTGGTCGTAAATACAGAGCGTATCAAAAGTCGTCATCAATCAAAAATCTATATTTTTTAAACCATACGTAAGTGGGTCAAGTTGCAAAATGCTCAGAATATGCTCAAGTTTAGACATGATCACTTATAAGTGTTCAATGTGATCCCCACTGGTTGCACGGCATACGTCCATTCGACACTGAAATTTCTCTTATGCTTGCTGAAACATGTCTGTTGTCACTTCAGTTATTGTGGCTGAGATTCGAATGTTGAGCTCGTCCAAATTTGCTAGTAGGGGAGGCACATAAACACGGTTCTTAACAAAGCCCACGAAAAATTCACACACAATCAGATCAGGAGAAGTTGGGTCGCCATCTCGACATTAACTGACGGGAGCTCACTACGCCTTTCAGACACGCCCGGGAGAGATCTAGTGGCAGTGAAACATAACATGTTTACCTGCGATCAACATTTGTGGAACTATAGCATTTTGAAATGAAGACTTTTGATACATTCTACTGTATATTGTAGCCGTTTAGGAAATATTAAATCCAGTCTTCCGTTCTTCGTTCGAAGATACTCAAACCATTCTGTCGTTCTATCATTTTACAACTCAATCTTAGAACGTTTTTCTATTACATACACGCGTATAGTTCAATTGCTGCGAACATGAGCATTGCATGTACATGGAAAGAGACCATTTTGGAGGTCGTCGTTAGAATTAAAATGAAAAGTCAATATATTAGCACAAAGCAAATAATTTTTATTTTCTTTTATAGTTGGGATAAAATGCTGCTCATTGATTTTACAAAATGAGCTTAAGCAATTAAATCTGATGAAATTAAATTCAAATTAAATGCTTTTCTGGTTTTAAGTCTTCCATTTCAAATGTTAAGACTGCCCCATGTTAATATTTTTGAATTTGTTTTTCATTTTTCAGAAGGAAAGCACGTTCCATTACCAAACGAACTGCGCGTGAGAAACGTTAGCCGAGAGGACGCCGGCACATATACATGCAGAGCTACTCAAATGGAAGGGACCATTTCCGATTTTCAAGATCTAGCAATTAAAGTGGTAGTCTTATGTAAGTATTTCCGGATGCAACAGAATCTTTTCGTTACGAATTCTCCTTTCGGGTTTTTAAGCAAAATTCATTTAACCGCAAAGAAAATGCACCTTGTTATTCAGAAATACGGGTATTTAGGGTTATGCAATACGTATCCGAACTATTAATGAGGAAAAAAAGGATTAACACAGACAGTCTGCGAAATGTTCATTTATCCTTCTTTTCAGCATTGGCATAGAGTAAGCGCCAGAATTTTTGTTCGTAAAAGTCCTGAAGAGCTTCTCGAAAGTTAGTCAAACTTTAGAGTATGGTCTCATTTTCTTGAAATAGATTTTCTTTTCAGGAGAGTTTTCAGTCCTGAAAAGGCCAGCAGTAGCGTAGCAAGGATAAATGACGCCCGGGCTATGGAATTTATTTTTTCGCCCTATCTTCTCATATTTTGTCTTCGCGGCGCCCCCTAGCAAAGCTATCAAAACTGGCACCCGGGGTATCATGACCTCCCCCCCGGGGGCCCGCCGCCCCCGCTGCTAGGGGAGTTGAGACCAGTATTAAATCAGATGAATACGAATGTTACTATAATTGAACAGTTCTGTTCTTAACTAGATTGCTTTCGATATCTTGCCTGTAGGTGATATGGACGTTTCATGATGAATCTATTCAACGTTTTTATGCTTTCTATTAGCGCACATACTCTTGAAGCCACTGTATATACTAGATTAAAAAAACTTTTGGTGATCGTTAAAATACCAAAACGTGCCAACCAAAATTGAATCGATAATAAAAATCGACGCACGTCCAAGAAAGTCGGAATACGTTAAAATATTGCACATGTAGTATATCTCCCGGAAAGAAGTGAGTAACAACAAATACTATGTCTACTTCGAATTTCTACATTGTCACCATCTGCACCAAAGTACTAGTTAATTTCATGCTATTGGAGTAGGACCCGCAATTTTGGAAGGGGCACCAACGCACGGCAGCAACGGTTACTGCAGCCTCAACTTGAGCACAGGGTGAATTTATCAAGAACTGTTGGATCCATACGTGGTGAAAGTGACGAATTTCTGAAGAAAATTCTCACGGAGGACGGTTCGTATGTAAACCATTATAATCTGTGAAACGAGACGTCAGTCGATGGAGCAAGTCTAAATGGATTCTCCACCACTTGATCTGAAAACAAAACTGTCATCACCAAGGAAGGTTCTTCTGGATGTCTTTTCGGACAGTCAAAGTGTTATACACATAGATTTCTGACTGGTCGCAAATCTATGAATTCCGAGGTGTATGTCGACAATGCAGATTGTAGATACGACTGAAGAGGGTGTCCTCAGGAATGGATATCATTCTTCACCACGACAACACTAGGCCTCTTCAGAGGTGCAAATATCCTCTGGATCTGGCGGCATGCAGTATAGAGCTGGCATACTGATTTTTTTCGTTTTCAGAGTTGAAGGAAAACTTGCAGAAGTTTTCGCTGCGATGCAGAAGTTCAGGCTGCTGTTTACCTTTGGTGCTTCTTCAAAGTCCGGAGTTTAACCCCAACAAGAGGAAAGAACTAGTTCACCTTTGGCGCTTGTATATACACTGAACGACCAATTTATTAGATACACCTCTTACGGAAATTATATCGGCCTCTCAGTGACACACAAACAATGGAACAGGCCGAAGCGGTGTAAAAAAGGCATGCATTGGATCACAAGTTGCAGTCAGCAGCAGAGATGGACTGAATATGGGTAAATCCAAGGATTTAACCGACTTTGAACGAGGCATGAACGTTGGAGCTCGACGGGCGCAGTTGAGCATTTCACAAACCGCGAACCTACTCTGGTTTTCCCGTGTAACAGTGTCAAGGGTATTCCGTGAATGGCAGTTATGCCAAAAAGAACCTCCAACAAACACAACTCCGGAAGAAACAGGGTCGTGGATGAACGAGGCCAACGGCGACTGGTACGTATTGCAGCGCAGTTCAATGAGGGAGCATCCCAACCCATTTCGGAGCACACGGTGCGGCGCACCTTGCACCGAGCTAAGTTTAACAACAGGCGGCCAGTATGGGTACCGTCGCTGTCACCACAAAATAGGAAAGCGCGCCTGCTAAGTGCACACACATATCGCCACTGGACACTGGATGAGTGGAAGAAGGTCGCCTGGTCCGACGAATCGCGGTTTCTACTTCATCATGCACACGGCAGACTGCGCACCTGGCGCAGACAGCACGAGGCCATGGACCCATCCTGTCAGCAGACAACCATACAGGCGGGTGGAGGAGGAGTGCTGGTCTGGGGTGTCTTCTCTTGGGACACACTGGGTCTTCTGATATAATACTCCCAGGGAGTGCTTATTACTGCACCAATTACGGGACGCTGTGATGTCAGCCTGGGCTGCTAGTCCTCCGCAACGGTTTCAACACCTTGTTGAATCCATGCCAGCACGTATTCAGGCATTCTCGCCGCTAAAGGAGACGCTATTAATAAAGAGATGAAGAGTTTCTCTAATAAATTGCTCGTTCAATGTACGAGGAGCGATTGATAAATAAGGTCTCCATGGCTGTAACTTTTTTATTTGTTAACCGATTTTCAAAATTCTTTTTATATCTTATACTTACATTTGTCCTCTATGTAATGCACTATTCACTTTTCGACATAGTTCCCATCCCTTTCCACGCATTGTACCAACGCGTGACCAGTTGGGTGAACCAGTCGGAGAAGAATTCCTGAGTTGTTGTCGACACCAGGATTGAATGGCAGCGTTTACCTCGCCGTCAGAACCAACTCATGTCTCTTAAGGGGCTCTTTCTTCTTTGGGAAGTGGTGAAAGTCGAAATGTGCAAAATCTTTCATTTTTGAACTGCAATTTTTCATCTTTGAACTGTAGGCGCTGCAACGCCTCTGGTGTGTGGTGACTCGTGTGCGGGCGGACGTTATCGTACTCCAGAAGAGGGTCCAAAGCTGCCATTCAATCCTGGTGTCGACAACAACTCCGGAATTCCACTCCGACGGGTTCACCCAACTGGTCACGCGTTGGTACAATCCGTGGAAAGGGATGGGGACTATGTCGAAAAGTGAATAGTGCATTACATAGAGGACAAATGCGAGTATAAGATACAAAAAGAATTTTGAAAATCGGTTAACAAATAAAAAAGTTACAGTCATGGAGACCTTATTTATCAATCGCCCCTCGTATGTTGCTGCATACGAAGACATGGTATTGAAGAGGACATCGCAGGCTTTTATTTGCTATTAGCCACTTTCAGGGCCGTACCCAGAATTTTATTCTTCTAGCGGGCAACAGAAATAGTTGACAAAATGGAACATTTCGGGGGGGGGGTCCCCCTGGGTAGGCCCTGGTATAGTGTAAATATCTATCGCACTTTTATTTACATAGAGGCGAAAATTATCAGCACCCCGTCGTACTAATAAGCACAGAACAGTCAGTTGATCTTGAAATTTTACTTAAAGCTGTATTACTTCTGAATAAGGTCAATCTTTCAGTTAACAACTGAATTACTGTTTCTAAGAGGGACTCATCTCCAAATTTTAGCATTTACAGGTTTCACGTGCGAAAAATTTACTTTCTACTTAAGCTTCTGTGGAAAGGCCAAACTAACAATTTCTTTAATGAGTTTTCAACAATAATTTCCGGAAAAATATTTGAGCCTCTCTTGAAATCCTGGATTCAATTAATCTTTATCAGATAGTCTTAAAAAAGGGTATTTCAGAAGACGTTTCTAAAGGCACTTTAAAATTTTAATATGAAACAGCACAGTTTGTTAAATGTTTAAGAAATAAACTGAGTTGCTCATTTATTGTTTTAATTATTGGTCAAAATTATGTTATGATTTTTAGAACATGTTTTTAGATATATAAACGTATATTTATATCCAAAATTTGAATTTCTATAGAGCAGAGGCATCTTAACATTACTTTCTTTTTTTCCTATTTTTGTTTGGATCATTCATTAATTAAAGAAATTGATATTTTCCGAAATATTCCGAAAGTTATTTCATGAGGATCTCTGAAATAAATAGTATTTCTAATGAAATAATAAATTTTGGCAGAAAGCTAAAAATTAAATGTTAATAACGATGGTTTTCCTCTTTCCAAGCGGAGGTTTCAATCCCTCGGAAGTAATCTTGCTTTCGAGATCAGGCCTCAAAAGGATTTGCTCTGAAGGAGAATCCGTATAAAGCGAAAGTAATGCATTAGACCCTAAAGCAAAAGCGGATTAAGTGGTTCCCCTGTAATTCTTATTTTAATCTCTAAATTCTTATCCGCTTATTTAGTCTTTTCTTATGGAAGTGCTAAATATTTTAAGCGTGAGACCACGTATAGTCTACATCCGAAATACGATAGCTCGAATTAATTTGATTTTACATATTATTTATCTTGTCGAGCTCATTTAAGCATTTGAAATTTCATAAGCGTATAATTAAGAACTCAATTCATCGTTTACTTATATAAATGTATTTTTATATCCACTAAGATAGTTTAGAAAATATTAACCACAATTTTACCTTTATTTAATTTTATGAATTTTTTATTTAAATGAGATACACCAAAAAATTATTTATTATTTTATTCTTTTTTAGTCTTTATTTTTGCAAATTATATTTATTCTTGTAGTCAGTTATCGAACCTATCAAGAAAAATAGATTCAATTTACAAGATCAAAAATAAAGCCCTATTCTTAATTTAGTGAAGAATGCCTGAGTGGCCTAATTCTCTAGCCGGGATATAAATTAAACGAAAATCATTATTTTAAACATTTTTTAGAATTCCAATTTTGAAAATTTTTATATTGGATTGTATTGTCATCGGAAATGAATCAGTGTGCCAAATTTGGAATCGTTTGAACAACAGGAAGAAGGCGAAAAATTGATTGAAAGATTATGTAGAACGAAACAGGCAGAAGTTGTGTAACAGTTAAATTTATTCCTGACTTATATTTCCAAGAGTCTGTATACGATTTGTTATATAAACATGAAAATTTTCTTTCTATCAGTGATTGGTTCGTTAAATTTTAAAGGATGACTTCATGCATACCAGATTCATTCTCAGGATAAATACAGTAAGATGAACTGTAATGAAACATCCCCCTGGAACATCCGCACATATGTATATGTATTTAAGCAAAATAGAGCTATTTTAAAATTTAAAAAAGAAAGAATAAATAGCTTAAAACTTTAATTAAAAATTAATTCAAGTTCTCTAGACAATTCAAACGAATCTATTGCCTCACTGTATACCTCGGACAAACTTCAGGACATTAAAATATGGAATGCAATTGGAACATTATGAATTTGTACCCATTTTATAGAAATATGCATACAGTTACACCGTTCTAAAAATTATTTATTAGAATTTGCTCTATTTACCAAAGTAAATGGTTACTTTGTCGGTGATCCAGTAAGAATTATTCTATCTGGTGGCGTGAATGAATAACGTTTGCAGTGGCCGCTCAGTACTTGAAATTTTTATCGCCAATGGTTTAGCCAATAGCGATTTTCTTTAAGCCAGAATCTCATGTTTTTAGCCAAAATTTAAAATTAAAAAAAAATATGTTCCTAATAAACGACATATCCTTTTAATCACATGATAATCTCATTTTCAAGGCTGAAAATAAAAAATTTTTATATAAATAGAATTAGCCAAGTTCCGGGTGATTCAGTCAATTTTTGACCATTTCACTCGAATGACGTGCATTAGGGATAAACAATTGAAAGAATATGAGCGCCATATCGAATTTCTAAATAGTTGGAGTTTGTATTGTTGCAACGGCGCTGCATGAAAATCGTATTGTTGAAAAATGGCGCCCGCTTTATCAACAGAGCAGAAATGCAAGGTTGTCGAATGGTATTTCGAGACAAAATCACCTGTAACCGTGCAAAGAAAGTTCCGGAAGGAGTATAAGTGTCGAGACGCACCAGGCAGGCAAGCAATCATGGATTTTGTCAAGCAATTTCGTGCCACTGGATGTGTTAAAGGCAAGAAAAAAGGCGGGAGCGAAGCTCGTGTACGAACGGCCGAAGTTGTCGAAAATGTTCGCACAAGGTTGGTCGATTCCCCTACCAAAAAATCTGTTCGCCGCCTATCCATTGAAGAAGGGCTGTCGTATACCACGACGTGGCGAATTTTGAGAAAGGATTTACACCTGTTCCCGTATAAGATCCATGTTTATCAGGAGTTAACAGACACTGGAAGACAGAAGCGACAACAATTTGCGATGGAGTTTGGAGCAGAAATGGAAGCCAATCAGGACATTGTGGACAACCTGTGGGTGTCAGATGAGGCCTTCTTCCATCTGTCAGGTGACGTTAATAAACACAACGTTCGTTTTTGGGGTTCCCAACACCCTCATGAGATCCATAAGTCACCTCTTCATCCACGAAAGGTTATGGCTTGGTGCGCGATTTCCAAAAGAGGCATCATTGGTCCGTTCTTTTTTGAGGGCACCGTAAACGTCACAGGCTTACCTTAACATGTTGGAAACCTTCTTCATCCCCGAGCTGCGAAGGAGGCGTATACCGCTTCGATATTCATGGTTTCAACAGAATGGGGCTAGGCCTCACACTACTAAAGAAGTGCTAGACTTTCTCAATCAGAAATTCGGAAATCGTGTCATTTCAAACAGGTTTCCAGATCGATTCGGGGGTGGCTTTCTTTGGCCCCCTACGAGTCCAAACCCATGTGGCTTTCTGACCTAAACCCATGTGATTTTTATCTCTGGGGGTTCCTTAAAAACAGTGTGTTCACTACAGCACCAAGAACCCTAGAGCAGCTGCGACAAAGCATCGTCGACTGCTGCACCCTTGTGGATGCAGAAATCCTGGATAGAGTTATGAACAACTTCACCATTCGGCTGCGAGCAGTTCAAAACGTTCGTAGCGGTCACATTGAGCATATCGTCAAGACTTTTCCACGGGAATAAAAACTTCGAACTGCCTATAATATCATACTGAAATGCTAAGTTTGTAAACATTAATGGGTCAATAAATCATAGTACTGAAATGACTGAATCACCCTGTATGTTCGCCAAATGTGATTGTTTATTCGCCAGATTAGTTGAACTGTCGCCACTGGCGATTTGGCGAGCGGGCTGCGCGGACACTGCGTTTGGGCTAATAGTTTTGGAGAAAATGACAATTGGGTATTGTTTTCATTACACTTCTCGCATACATGTCTTAAGCGGTACATATACAGGGTGTCTCAAATTAAAATTAACATATCCTAGCTCTCTACAGAAAAAACTATTCATCAGAAAATCATGAAATTTTGGGAATGCCTTAATTACATGATCGCATTTTTTTCTAGAGCAAAAAAAAAAATTAGTCTACTTTTACATATAATCTAAACATTTTTGAAGAATCCTGTGGATAGTTGGACAAGGTTGATATACAACTGCTGCAATACGTCGAAATTTGGCATGTCAGTCATATTCGTTGACATGCTAAACAGTTTTGACTTTGGTTCTGCATTGGCAGTTTTACATAACCAAAATTAGCATAAAATAGCATATTGAGGGTTACCTCGCAGCAGAAGCATGGAAGAACGTTGTCACTTTGGATGAAGCCTATGTCTAATTCATCGACTGCAACAAACCCCGCACGAATTTCTACCGTCCACGTGGAGAGAAGTCATATCAAAAGTGGCCCAAAGAATGTACAGAATGTTTTTTAAAAGGATTTAAGATGATTGCGGGATACTCCTACAATCAGAAGAGTAGACGGAAGGCTAAGGTTAACTCCCTTTACTATCAGCAGCATGTTCCGATTCCAATTTTCCACGAAGAAATCTCCGCATTCTCGTATGGAGAGGACAAATAAACAAATTTTGGCTGCATCAAGACAAAGGCTCCAGCCAAACATTTAAACAGACCGCAATGTTGAATTCTCCGGAAGATGAAACTGGAATCCTCGTTATGCCCTTTCATGATATCCCTGTCAAGTCACCAAATGCATCCCCGGTGGATTTCTGAGGATTTGGATTATTGAAACGAGCGCTATCCAACAACCATTGAGAGTCTCTGGAAAGACTGCAAACAGGAATGGAACAACATAAGCCTCGCCATTCTGCAGACATCTCTCCTATATTGGAAGACATTGCGCAGAGCAATAGTCCAAAACCAGAGTCATCAATTAGAGCTCAAATAGGAGTTTTCTTCGGAAACATTTTCCCTCCAAATCGTTACTTCAGATCATAATCAACCTTCTGTATATTTCGTTAAGCTAGTTAACATAAGGCATAAGCAGTGACAATTTTAGTGCATGTCCTTACTGTAAATATTGGCGCACTAATTATGTTATTATGAAACATAAACCCTCTAAAGTTGTGCAATGCCACTCGCCTACAAGTAAACAAGTTGAGGGATTATGTTAATGAGGCAACTATTATGAATGGCACCAGTGGCACCGGTACTGGCGAAAAAGTCTTAATACCCTGATTACCCATGATTCCAACGGATTAAGCTTTCCAATTTAAGCATCTCCAATTTCCGATCAGGATTTCCTTTACTGTGACTATGAATAAATCACAAGGACAATTATATGATTTGACCTCCAACAGCCATGCTTTTCACATGTCGTATGTTCCCGTGTCAGTTATAGTAATAATTTGTATGTAGTGGCGCCTAATAAAAATACGAAAAATGTTGTGTATATAGAGTCCTACGATAAAATATATTTCTGTAGAAAAAGTAAGAACAACAACAAATAATTTCATTTCATGCAAAGTAATAAAAATGTAAAAAATAAAAATATATTAAAATGTTTTTATCATAGCCCTTTATCCAATATAACTTTTGGCGAATGTTTGAAATGTATATATTAACAACACTGTACATAGACCGTAGTTTAAATACATTGGGAAATTGAAATTGACAATCGTATGTAGACCTGTTCATGTTTGTACAGGTGAATATCAAGGAACTTCTTGCCGTATGCCTTCTTAGTAGCATAATTTTGTTAAATTGAAATTACTATAATTGTTTTCTTGCTTTATTATTATTTATATAAAAAATTCAGTATACAGAATAATATTTATTTTTATCTATTTTACAGATAAGCCTGACTGGAAGGATCCGATGTTGGATACTTATTACTCTTACATAGGGGGTGTTGTTAATCTGACATGCGATGCAGATGCAGAACCCACCCCAACTTACTCTTGGGATTGGAAGAGCAACTCAGACGAGAAAAACGACAATTATCAAATTTATTCAGTGGACGGGAAAAGTATTTTAGAAGTAAAGCATAAAAGTTTAGAAAATATATGTCTGAATTTATCTCTTTAGAAGATAATTTTTCATAATAGTACAGATAACAAATTTAGTAAAATTAGATGCCGCTAATGTTGCTCGTGTGAAACTTTTTCATCTTCTATATCCCCGATTCTTAATTACTATAAAATCGTACTGTTGTTTTTATTTTGTGTTTTTGCCATATCCATAACAATTCTTGCTGATTTAGAGAGCAAAAACAATTAAGCATGTCAACGTTAATTAAATCTTTCAGTGATGAAAGTTCTTAAGTCAGCAGATGATATCGGTTTTAGCCAAATAGTATTTTTGATGAAAAAAATTCTCCCAACAAATTCTTCCACTTTATGTTGAAATTGGAAATGAGTTTTACATTCCTTTTATCCTGCTTCGTTAAATTTTCTCCGTTGAATTGTTAATTATATACGAAAGAAATGATCTTATAATTAAAATTGATTTATTAACTAAATTAATTATTGCGTTTCCTATAAACATTTTCGCTTTTCAGAAGTAAGCCTAAAATGTAGGCCTAGTTTTTCTAAAATCATGACACGCTTGACATCTTAAAATTAAATTTCATTGAAAGTGCACATCTTAGAATATTCAACGGAAGCTATACAAATCAGGAAAAAATTAATTTTATATTAAAATTTTTTGAAAGTATCGTTTGTGCAGAACAAAAACAATAATCTTATTTTGTTACAAGATGAGACAATTAATAAACGAGACTGGAGTAACGTAACAAATACAACACATATTTCTGACAAAACTGTTTAATATTTTTGGAAACATGCTTTAAAGTCCTCTGTCTTTACCCTATCAAGTTCAACTGTAACGTTCTTTTTGATGTCTTCTATGTTCTCAAATCTGTATCCTTTCAGACTTGTTTTCAACTTCGGAAATAGGAAAAAGTCTGGTGGAGACAAATCTGGGGAATAGGGAGGGTGAGAAAGCTCCACAAATCCGTTATTGGCTAAGAACTACTTGACAAGCACTGCTGTGTGCGGTCTGGCATTATCGTGCAGTAAGAACCAACTCCCTCTTAACCAAAATCTCCCTGCAGTACTCCTTGTTGACTGTTTGTCCAGTGGGAACAAACTCCTTATGGATAACGCCAATGCTGTCAAAGAGAGTGATGACCATTTCAAACCGGAATTTCTGTTTTCGTGGAGATGTTGGGGATCGCATTCCATGCTCTGTCGTTTTGTTCCGAGGTCATATTGATAGCACCAGGTTTCGTCCCCTGTCACAATTGAATCCAGAAAGTTCGGGTTGGCATCTACGAGCGCGATGAATTCTGTGCAAGCATCCACTATGTTTCCTTTTTGCTCATCTGATAAGAAATGCGGCACAAACCGAGCACACAGTTTCCTTTTGCCTAAATCTTCTGTCAATATTAGGCGAATTGTTTCTCGGTTAATGTTAAGACTTTTTCTATCATGCAGGTTCATTCTCCGATCACTTAACAAAAGTTCTCACCTTCTCGATCGTTTCCTGTTTTCGAAAAGTTTTCGAACGTCCGATGTGTTCGTCATCTTTCAGCTCTTCCCGGCATCACGAAATCTAGCGAACCATTCAAAAACATATGCTCGAGATAGTGCATCCCTTATACTTTATCAACTTGTAAGTTTCCAAGTTTAAAACAAAACTTAATGTTTGCCCCTTGGAGAAATTTACTGGAGGTGAAACTTCGACGGAATTTATGAACTTCCGTTAATAATAAACTTCTATCGGATGGCAGCCGCAATTGCTTACATTACGCTTGCAAAGCGAGGCCGTGGAGTTAACATCATGGCGTTATCAGTGCTGTTAGCCGACGATATGAACTAGATATGAATTAGAAGTGCCGTTGCAGAACGATATTACTCTTAAACATATGCCATGACTGTTAAGGTACGTTCACAAAGACGCGGAAGCAAGCAGCTGCGATGCGATGCGTCAATCCCTCTCCTGTTCACAAACACGCGGCAATTTAAGCTTTCCGCATGACGTTTCAAAATAATGCCACTAGGGGCAGTGCGTACACAGAACAAGTACTTCCTGTTAAAAGTAAACAATCGGTCTCCATTGCTGGCAAATTTTTTTGATGGACGTGTTTGTTGTTTTATTAGGTGTCGGAATATTTCAGTCAAATATTATTTCATCGGATGTAGATGAAGATATACTTCTATTAGCTTTATTTCAGCGTCAGAGCACTTCCCACTCTTTCCAATGCTTCCATTTTTGGTGCTCTCAAGAAGATTACCGCTGATTAGTAGAAAGAATTCACGTGACAACCTTGCCGCTCTCGCCGCATGTACTGCATAGGAAAAAGTTGACTCCAAACGATCTCAGATCCGGCTTAGAAGCGGCAGTCGCGGAACGAATCTGATTGGCTACCGCTCTGCCGCTTCTGCACGTATCCGCGTGTACCGCGTCTTTGTGAACGTACCTTTAGCCTACACATGGTGACTAAAAATATTTATTGTAACTATTTATTAATTTTTAATAGGGATTTATATACTTTTTGATGTTTACTGTAACCATTTTTAGTTTGTTTTTTTTTTAAACCTTTTACGACTTCAAATTGAAAGGTTGAATATTTTCTATCATTTGAATCATGGGGTTGAATGACAAACTTTTTAGTTTTTTTGTCCATACTTACTATTAATTAGGGGTAATTTACAATTAAAAATTGCTTACGCTGGCAAATCAAACAATCCTCTCCACAATGACGTCACAATCAATAACTTTGCTAGCATTGATGATCAAATTAACAACAATTACATAAACAATTAACAACGATAACAATAAAGAACAATAAAGGCAGTCATTACATCATGATTCCATTGTATATACAGGATAACAAGTCTTTAATCGTTACTAAAATTAGTTACATGTTGAATGTGGCCTCCACCATTTACTGAAAGCAGGTTACACCTGTGTCTTCGTGTCTAATTTCGTATACGAATATTGCATAGAGCGCCATTCCATGCTGGTGGTGACCTTTTGAACTAATTTTTTTTTTTTGATGGGTATGAACTTTCCGTGCCATCTTGTATAATATTACCAAGTATTATAGCATTTGGTCCAGTAGTTTTTTTTATGACCATGTCAAAATGGAACTTTAAATATAAAGACCCTGTATATTAAACTTAAATATTAAACTAGATGGACCCCGTCAAAATTTGACGGTAAACAAACCATCTTATTATTAATCTCCATCTCTTTAATTAAAAAATAAATAAATAAAAAATCGTCAGAGCAAAACAAATAGAATAATAGAGCAACTTAAAAGCAGAGAACGTTGCACGAAGCCAATTTTTGCGGATGTACGTAAAGACAGTTTTTATCTAATTACCACGCATGCGCTTAAAGCGAACTAACTGTCGAAAGAATCACCCTTGGAACTTTATCATTGTCAGCGATAGCGTTTATCACCTTTAGTATTAAATCTCAACAGTGGTAAACGCATGCCGTTCACCATTATATCCGCGATTTATAGGCAGCTAAATTGGTGAATAGATTTTTTTATTAAAGAGATAGAGATTAATAATAAGATGGGTTGCGTACCGTCAAATTTTGACGGGATCAATTTAGTTTTTATTTAATCTACACCCCTCCCTCCTTGGAATGCCAAGGAAACCGATGGTAATTGGAGGCATAGCTTACAACAATGGAAAGTTAACCCATTAATTGTAGGCTATGGCTGGAAGTTGGTTGTCGTTTGTAGGTACTGTATTGAATATGGGATATTTAATTCATCTGCCAATCATTAGAGCGGTTGACTGTACGCAAAAAATAACCTAGCAAGTATAGAAGTTTCGCCTCCTGTATATTTCCTCTATTGTTTCCTCTTTGTTCCATGTTTATTATTGGAACTTGAGCCAATGACTGCGTGCGGATGAAAACACGAGCCTGTAAAGGCGCGCCCAACTTTATTGGTGCAACTGACACACATCAACATGGATAGTTTAGAGATCTAAAACGCGTATCGTCGTGGTCGCACATGCTTGAACACTTTCAAAGTAGCGTCAGTCTCATTTATTAATTGTGGAACCTTGTAAACCAGTAGCCGTTCGATGACCTGATGTAGATTTTTAAAACGATATGAATTTTGAATGACTGAATTTTCACTGTAGGTTAAATATAAATCCCACAATTCCTTTATATCCATGTTTACTGAACTATTTTTTATGTTTTTCTTAGGTACGAATTAGAAATGAGACTGATTTCGATAATTACACTTGTAGCGCCAAGAACAATCAAGGGGACACCAGCCTCACTATTCAACTTCTTCAAGGCGGTAAGAAATGAAATTGACTATGTTCTATCCACAGTATATTTTAAGTATACTGTGGTTCCATCGCTGTATGTGTTTATTGCAATATAAATATTGTATAGCCCCTATATCACATGCAGGGTAGTCTAAACTAAAGCATTCCTGTTCAGCGTTAACTGCAGAGAAAAATCAGTATACAGGATGTATCAGGTTCGATGGTCATAAAATATCTAGCGTTGTTCTCCGCAAAATTCTAAGCATACTTTTCCTTATCCATTTTTCAAAATTCTTAAAAAAAAGTTTGGCTATTATGACGTAATTCTAAGCCTTCTGACGTAATTTATCCATGCCGTAATGGCATAATTTTTTCCTGGCTCCTGTCATAATAGCCAGGAGCCACTTTGGATAGCCTACTGACGTCATAATAGCCAGACCGTAGCCCACGAGAAAGACAGGCCTGGGCACTCAAAAGTCACCTGACCACAGTAGTCTGAACAACAATCCAAGCTTCATTGTTTCCAACAAACGAAAAAATACTGATTGTTAAAATCCAAGTTGGAGACAATGAAAGTTGGATTGTTGCTCAAACTACTATGGTCAGGTGACTTTTGAGTGCCCATGCAAGACTTTCTTGTGTTTCATTGCGCAGGCCTTCTCTCTCGGTGGTCACGGGCCGGGGCACTGAAAAATCACATGACCAAAATAGATCGAGCAACAATCCAATCTTCATTGTTTCCAACAAACGAAAAAAACACTGATTGTTGAAATGCAAGCTAGAAACAAGGAAGGTTGGATTGTTGCTCGATCTACTTTGGTCATGTGACTTTTAAGTGCCCCGGCCTGTCTTTTTCGTCGGCTACGAGCCAAACTTTGGATAACGATTTCAAGCATTTTTTTTGAGAATTTTGAAAAATGGATAAGGAAAATTGTGCTTAGAATTTTGCGGAGAACAACGCTAGGTACTTTATGACCATCGAACCTGATACACCCTGTATAATAAGATCCCAGGGAAGAATTTCTCAAATTAAAAAATAAGTTACAAAATAGCCATCAGGAGAGAATTATCACTGTACTGGGAGAATTTGCATAACGCCGAAGTCATACAGCAGCTAGTATAAATATACAACTATTTAGTAATCAACCGTGTCGTGCATTCGGTTGCTTCCTTGGCAACGATTTTTGGAACTATGTTTTTGTCCCATGGTTTGAAAACCAAATGTGATGTTGCGCAGGCCATGTTTGCATGCATGCAGCGTTGAGTAGCGATACTTTAATTTAGATCATCCTGTAAGTCAATTAATTAAATGATGGTACGAGTTCCCATACTTGTTTTATATTTTTTTATGTTGGTTATAAGTAAATGGCAGAGATTGAATCGGATTATTACAAGATGATTTACATAGAAATTCAAACGTGGATTATGAAAGATAAACAAATTTGATAAAACTAAAAAAGAGGACTAAAGATAAAAAATTTTTACATTCGTAAAAGTTATTTAGTTTAAGAAATTTATAACATGAAGACGTTAGCTAAAATTATTCATTTTTGAATGTGGTTAATAGGTCTTGCTAGAAGAATTTACCTATTAGTCTTTGCTTTTCTCGGCGATATGAAAGAAGCAGATGGATAGAGAATATACAAGGGCGTTTTGAAAAGCAATGGCTCCATAGCTGTATCTTTTTTATTTGGTAACCGATTTTCGAAATTCTTTTTGTAATTATACTTATATTTGTCCTCTATGTAATGCTTTATTCACTTTTTGACATAGTCCCCATCACTTTCCACACATTGCGCGAACTAGTCGGAGGAACCCGTCGGAGAGGAATTCGGGGTTGTTGTCGACACCAGGATTGAATGGCAGCTTTCAACTCGTCGTCAGAACGGAACTCGATGAAAGAGCACCTTAAGGGACATGAATTGCGTTCTGACGACGAGGTGAGAGCTGTCATTCAATCCTGGTGTCGACAACAACGTCGGAATTCCTTTCCGACGGGTTCACCCGACTAGTCACGCTTTTGCGCAATGCGTGGAAAGGGATGGGGACTATGTCGAAAAGTGAATTGTGCATTACATAGAGGACAAATGTAAGTATCGGGTACAAAAACAATTTTTAAAATCGGTTATCAAATACAAAAGTCACAGCCATGGAGGCATTACTTTTCAAAACGCCCTCGTAACAAAATCAATAAGAAGCTTCGATATTATTAACATTTTTAGTAAGGCATATGCAGCATTACTTCGGTCTCTTGTGTATCAAGCGCATGCAGTTTTTTCCCTTTCAACATTATTTGCTGTGTTAAATTGTTAAAGGGAAACCGTGAGAAAAACTAAATTTAAAAAACAATTTAACCGTTTTACTAACCTATATATCATATCGTCCGGACCGAGTTGAACTTCTGCAATTTGATATCCAAATTTAGTAGCAGTGCAGGTTTTTCCTAGATGAATCGACATATCAAGATTTAGTTTTTTACATTATATGTTTATACGAGGGTTGGGGCATAAGTCATGGCAACTATTTTTTTTATGAGAATTCAAGCATGGGTGGAAAATGTGAAATATACAGATGAAAGGACAAGGAATAGACGAAATGTACGGTCATTTAACAACACGCCAACACTTTGCTTCTCATGTTTATTAAGGTAGTTGACAACATTACAGGTTTCATGTTTTGGAATCATGAAGCCTGTAATGTTTCATACGTTTCATGCTTCTGGAAAATTTATTCTGGAACATGATTACAGATTTCATTTTCCAGAATAAGTAACAGAAATCAAAATAGAGAACGGCTGTTTTGATATACGAGCGTTGTTCAACTCGGGTTACATCCACCTTGCACGGCGGTTGACTAAAAACTGATTTAACATTGATCTCTGCGCAACATCAGGAACTCTCGGCGCCATCTAATGTTGTGGAAACATACTACCAGTCACAGCTTCCTTGAAACATATGACATTTTATGATACCATCCCTTAGCTCTCAGAAAAAAAAATAGTTGCCATGACTTATGCCCCAACCCTCGTATACAACGTGAAGCAAACTGATTCTACAAGGTGTATCAGGTTCGATGGTTATAAAGTACCTAGCGTGATTCTTTGCATGATTACAAACTTAAAGTTCCTTATGCAAAATGTTCAAAACTCAAATGTTAAAGGTCTAAACATCACGCGAAATTTGCTGAAAACCTGTCGAAAACGTCATTTAATCTCAACAATTGCCGCCGATTTAATTGTAATCGCCCCTTTGAATTTAATGAACTGTTGGTGCGGAAAGTTCATAAATGACGTAACGACGCAATTTAAATTTTTAGTTTTCGGCATTTTCGATGAGGAACTTTAAGTTTGTAATCGTGCAAAGCATCGCGCTAGGTACTTTATGACCATCGAACCTGATACACCCTGTATATCTCCGATCCCAAACTTAATAATGAAGTAGAAGTTGCTTACAGCAATCTTTGTACCAAATTTCAGTCTTCTACTGTTTGAGGTGCCGAAAATATGTACACTGCTGCATTGCGACTTTGGAGTTACAATATTTTTTGAGTTTTTAATCACGGGAAGACGACACGCTAAAGAGACTCATAAATGCGTAAAATACATATACAGTAGTTATAATACTAATGAAGTTTGTCTGTTAATACCATAAATACCAATAAATATGCAGTCCACAACTATTAAATATGTTATCTTCTATTGTTGTGCGCTTTCTGTAGCGTTATTCACTTCACGGCTGGAGGCGCTCACCAAGGTCCAAAAAAAAAAAAAAAAAAAAAAAAATTTCGCATTTATTTAAAGATCGCGGACGGGGAGCCTGCACCTCTAAATCCCGCGATGTGGAATGGTTGACTCTACAACTTACACTGTAGATTAAAAATTTCACATTCATAGAGTAAATCCTCATTGTCAAAGGTCAGCCAATTATGTGAATCAATAATTTGATTGCATTTGATTCTCCTGAACAATACAGATACCGTGGAACAATTTATTGAAAAGTGTTTTGAGCTGCAATGAACTCCAAAAAAAACCTTCATTCGTTGTGATAAGACGTGGCAGCATCAATAGCCTTCATGGTTTCTCTCGATGAAAGTTCTGCGTGTATAAATATTATCTCCACGTCAATATCCACACAAAATTTTAAAACACGTTCAAACAATATGTTCGAAGGTGGTCCCGTCATTGATGCAACAGACGAAAGCAGAAAGTGCCGTTCCAAGAGCAGTCTATCAGGACCGAGGTTCTCTTATTAACTATCACGTGTTCTTGTCAAAGAACTTCAAACAGCTGATTAATTATTGGCTTAATTACCACAATCATGTCTACTGGAAATGGGAAGATCGAAGGGTGATCAATCATTGCATCCCAATAATTTTTATTATTTTTATATAAAATAGCAGGGACTAAAAGTATCACTGCTAGTACCGTTATAATACGTTTTCACAAAGCCGTCCTAGTCTATTACAGTGGCACGTTAAACCATGACGGCTTAGAATCACTCTCAGAAAATGTAACATATGTATCAGTGTACTAAGCAACCCACTTGCACGAGAATTTAAAGTCCATTGTCCAACAACTTTCAGAATTTGAAATTCGTTCACATCATGTCTACTCGAGCCCTTCACCCAATCGATTTGTTATTTTTTCACTGACATAATGAATTCTTTAGAATAAACATTTTCGAGAACATGCAGCTGTCGTTGAAGCCTTTAGGGAGTTCAAGGCGGTTCGATACAAGGACTTTACGATCTTTTGCCTGGAGATTGCTGATGCCCAGAGATGTTACTTTGAAGAAATTTAGTGAGTTTAAGCAGCATCTCTGTATAATGTATAATATAAGCGTCGTCAAATGCAAATATTCACTTTCATCGGGAATTATTTTGTTATTAGCCGAACATAGTTTAAATACGCATCCATTTAAATACAGAGTTATTGTTGAAATTGTTACTGCTATAGTTATTACAGTTTTGGACTATCGGACAATTGCCCCCTGGACAACCGCCCTCCTGACAGCTGCCTCTTAGGACAATTGCTTCCCGAAATGCTCCAGAGAAGAGCTCTGACTTAATTAACATATTTCCAAAATTTACTTTATATTTTGAACTAAGTTTTGAACTGAAACCCTTTAAATTACCATGCAAAATATGAAAAATAAAAATCTTACAGATATGATAATAAAGAGATTCAGTGACGAAAATCTTGGGGGGGAAACATAAATAAAGAATTAATAAAGAAAATAAAATATTATCGATAAGTAACGCACAATTTTTTGTGGCAACTTTTTTAACAAGAAATTAATCCCCCCGAGGAGGGTGTAGGAAAGTAGCGGAAGCTCTGCGGACATCTATTTATATCCCTTTATCTGCACTTTTTGATCCCTCCCCCACCAAGTTCTTTTTAATCAAAAAAATTGATTTTTCTCGAAAAATACTTAGAAAATGTAAGAGAGGTCTACTTTCGTTCCTTTATCATCATTCCCGATCGAAAGACACATCACTTGCCATATGCTGTCGTAATTCTAAAGACCAAGTGACTGCCACCCCCACATGTAAATCTTTTGTCCCCTCTGATTCGCATCCCCGTAATTCCGACCCCAGTGTCCAATCAAAACCAACTAAATAGTGAAGGTGAACATGCCCTTAGTAAGCTATATTCCGAATTTCAATCTTCTACCTCAAAAAATGCAGAAATTATGAAGGGGACAGACGAACATTGTAAAAGCAATAAGTAGCTCCATTTTTCCGCTACTTAATAAAAAGCAAAAATGAAACAATGCACACGAAAGCTGGAGATATTACCTATTTTCAACATACGCACCAACATTTCTCCCATCGTGGCACCAGATTCAATACATCTCGTTTATAAAACTCCGGTTTCTGGTTGTATAGCATCTGCGCACGGCTGATTTTACCTCTTCATCCGAGCCAAACCGTTGGCCTTCTAGGATCTTCTTCATTGATCCGAAGAGGTAATATCAGAAGGTGCGAGGTCTGGACTGTAAGGTGGATGTTTGAGCACCTACCAGCCAAATTCCTCAATTTTTTTCTCGGTCCTCTTTGAAGAATCTGGACCATCTGTAGATTTTGCTACGATTCAGACAATCAGCATCATCGCATTTTTAGGTTTGGCCCACAAAAAAGGATACACCTTTCTGTTCTTCACAAGTTGATGATGATACCACACGCGCCATCTTTACTCAGTAGTTATCATTCCTTCCGCTACAGCGACAACTGATCAAGCCATTGCTGTCTTTAGCGAAAGATTCAAGCTATTAATTTCCCAATTTTGAACATCCAGGCCAAAATATGAGGGGATATCAGAAAGTAACGCCATTTTTTTAACGGAGGAAATATAGTCGCTGTGTAAAAGTTAACATAGCCAAAAAAGAAGGCTGAGTACAAGAATTGTTCCTGCACACGAGGACTACGTGCTACCAGTGTATAAGATTTCTTTTCGCAAAAGGCAAGAAACCCGCGGAAATTCATGGGGAAATGGTAGATGTTTACGGTCCCCATTGTCTGGACTCTCCAAAGTGTGCAAATTGTGCCGATTGTCTGGATTGTCCAAAGTGTGCAAATGGTGTAAAATGTTTCTGGAAGGAAGAATTAGCCTTGCAGAGAAACAGCGTTCTAGGCGGCCTGCATTAGCAGCAACACCAGCCACTATCAAGGACATTAACAACACAATCAGAGAAAACCGTCGCATTTCCTGAAAGAAGTGAGTGAAACGTTTCACATATCCTATGGATCTGCTTGGGATATGCTGCATGAGAAGCTTGGATTCCGCAAAGTCTGTTCGCGTTGAATTCCAAAAAGTCTGACACCAGAACAGACCAGCAAGAGAATAGCTTGCATTCTGCAACATCTGCAGCGGTATAATCAGGAGGAAAATGGGTTTCTGAATGGCATTTTACAGGAGGTGCCTAAATACCTAAGCCTAAAATTGCAAACATGGTGTTGAAACATCCAAATTCTCAGGTTCGCAAACAATTGAAAGTTTCTCCTTCAGCTAGGAAGATTATGCTTACAGTTTTTTGAGATATGCAAGAAATCCTACTCGCAAAGTTACTGCCTCGTGGATCAACCGTCAACGCGGCTACCTATTGTGAAACGTTGACTAAACTGCGGTGTGCTATTCGGAATAAGCAACCATAAAGAGGAAACGATGTTCGACTTCTTCCTGGCAATGCACGCCTGCATCTGGTCAACGTCGTCCAAGAAAAACTGGTCCATTTCGATCGGGAGATTCTGCACCATCCAGCCTACAGTCCGGATTTAACGCCCTCGGACTACCACCCCTTTGGTCCCAAGAAAAGATTTCTGGGTGGTCAGAAGTTTGAGACTGACGAGAAACTCAAATCTACCGTGCGCCATTGGCTGTATTCACAGCCGACGTTGGGATAAATACCTAATTCGTCAAGATTCCAAAATGGTAAAGTAGATAAAGACGAGTAGTTTCAGCTGCACTTACAAGGGAATCCCTCGAACATGTATGTCACAGATTTCCACCAAATTGAAATATGTTACTCAATTGAAGCTACAATAGATGCCTGCAAAATAAGAGAGTGCGAAATTTTGTTTCTTTCAAAATAAACCACGAAAACGAAAAAATTTGAGCGCACATAACATACAAGGACTCCATTGTTAAAGCGGTGTATGTGTATTAATGCGCTTAACGGAACTTCTTTCTTCCACTACTCATAGCAATAAGCGCGAATCCAAATCAGATGAAATAGACAGCAGCAGACTGCAATTGAATGGCTTCTCAAGTTCCTGAACAAACTTAGTTTTTAAAAATAGATTATTACAATTAGCTAATTGCCTTCCAGTAAAAAATGTCTAGAGTAATTAATAACCATTTCCTTAATTTATTATTTCATTTTATTAAGTAATTCGGTAATCAAACACTGGTCTGGCTTCATGTGCAACATCAAGTAATACGTTTCGTTTGTGAGGGGGTATGTATCGCGGTGCTTTATAATTTTAAATAAAAATAGTATTCATAGATGCCTACCTCATCTTATAAATTATTTCGAGACTAATAATTGTACAGAAAAATTAAGGTTTTATGCTTAATAACAGTGCTCTAACTCTTTGGTGATCGCCGCTAACAAGTTCGCTTCCCCTCTTTCCGCCAGGTTTGTTGAACTCTGCGCACTTCCGGAGCGCTTCACTGCCGCGCAACGCTATCGCTTCCACGGTGTGCTTGTGCGAAAAAAAAGGTTATGTGGGGTTCCCTTGTTAGTTGTTTACCTGTATGTTTTGCAATTTTCTTTTAAAAAAAAATTGTGCGTTACTTTTCGATCCTCCCTCGTATATCTCCGCAAGGTATGTGTCAAATTGCCTCCATGTCGTCTAAATTTTCTGCTCACTTGGCTATTATATCTCTTACTATATTAAGTTTGATTGAACGATGCTGATTCTATCTTATATTTAAAAATTATTGCGACATAAAATCATTTTCATTATTCTATTACTCGTAGTTTCCTTTGACAAGAAATAAAATTTATGTAACACGATTTTAAAAAGTGTTATGGTTCATTCCTTAATTGTTATTGCCATTTGTTGATATCTAAGTAGAAAAGAACATTTTATATAGAAAGCACACTCAGTTCTTACAATATATTGATAAAGTTTCTATTTAATAAATACACTCATTTTGTTCAAATGCTAGTAGAATCTCATGTATTCTCTGCATTTTCTTCGCTATACATTTTTATGTATTCTGTGTTTATCTTCTCTCATCTTAAAATGTTTTAATTGGACAGTTATAGATATTTTATTATAATTTTATGTATTTATTTAAATAGCTACTCCAGAAAAACCCCAGATGAAGATAAAAAATGTTAACACCCATAGTATGACTTTGGAAATTTCCATGGAGAGCGATGGAGAATTAGATATCATCAGTTATGTGATTCAATTCAAATTGGAAGGACAAACATGGGAACAAGGCAAAGAGCAAGAATTCATGCTGGATAAAGTAACTGCTGCAGGTACGTATTTAGAAGAGTAAAATGTGTACGATTGTACTCTATTAAAAATATATGAATATAAGATGCCTTCTTGCAATTTTTAACGGTATAAGACCGGATTTATTTGCATTAAACGATCATGACCGTTGAATAATATATGAAGACAGATACTGAGAAAGTACTGTAGGGCTTTCTTGAAAAAATTACGCTTTTATGTATCTACAGGGTGTCCCGTTAGTTGTGGTCGTAAATTTCATGGTATGCATATTCAACAGCAAGGAACAAAAAACTCCCTATGAATATAGGTCGAACAACGCACAGTTTCCGAAAAATGATGATGATGATACGTAAAGAAACTAAACCTGTAAATGGAAGGAAGCTGACCTGGCTGATTCGTTGCCTGGAATGTGTTTGAGTGAGACTACATGGCTGCACCGGGTTACAGCAATGCCGAGTTGGCGGATATGCATTTCACGTACGGTCAGGCAAATGGGAATGCAGCAGACGCGGCGCGTCTTTACAGAGACACATACCCAAACCGACGACACCCTGATTGTCGCATGTTCATCCGACTTCACCAGCGTTTACGTGACACTGGTACTTTTAACATCATCCCTCGCGAAGGACGTCCGCGAACCGTTGGGGCTGCTGCACGGGAACAGGCCATACTGCAGTGTGTGAAAGAGGATCCAACCACCAGCACAAGACGGTTCGCCATCGCAGAGGGTGTAAGTCGGAACACTGCTTGGAGAATTTTGCACGAAAATGGTCTCTACCCATACCAATCCAGAGGCTGCAAGGCCTACGTTCACAAGACTATCCTCCACGACGACGATTCTGCAAGTGGTTACTGCGA
>JAHWFO010039269.1:1979541-2003824 GCA_023313115.1 Rhysida immarginata
TATCTAAAATTTAATACAATACATCAGACAAAATAGTTGGTAAAACTTAAGTATTTAACTACTGCGTTCTTTTGAAAGTTACTATTGTTCGATTTATTTGTATAAAACATCGTTTCCGAAACTTTTTCCGACTGCGGACCGGTATTTCTGCAGTAATTTAGCGCGGCCCATTCTGTTACATAAAATAAAATTTACATGTCATAATAATAATAATAATAATAATAATTTGTAATAATAATGTAACAACAACAGGGAAGATCCCTTCAGATGGAACCTGAAGGAAAAGCCCCGTGTTGCCCCCTACAGGCCAAAGCCCAAAATAGGGTTGATGAGTGAAACATAAAAAAAAGAGAAAAAAAGGAAGAAAAAAAACAAACAAAAAAACAACATTGGCTAACAAAGCCAAGTCAATCAGAAAGAACAAAACAGTGAAAACAAAGCTAGAATCAAAATAAATGATTACACAATACAATATATAATTATTATTTAAGTACAAATATGTATACAAAAACTTAAGAAAATAAGTACAAATGCAAACTATTGGCATCAGCCAAGTTTATGTCTTTAAAATGGTTAAAATAATTCTGAATTAATTTATTCACCGGGTTAATAAGCGCAATATGTGATCTCCATCTAAAAACAGAATCAATTACATAGCCCCTACAACTCCTAAGGGATTGAAAATTAAAATCAGGTAACAGAATTGGCACAGCGATTCTGTTATGCCAAATACTAAGCAAGATGTTAAACAAACAAATACTAACTATGCGATTTATATTAAATTCAACCAGCTTATAAGTAAAAAGATTCTAGGATTTTAGATGATTAATTAAAAAATTATTAAAGCTACGCCATTTGCGTTGGATTTTATGCAAAATTTGGATATTACCTCCAAACCATATCCAAACGCAATAAGTGAATTCAGGAATCACAAACGCTTTAAACAATATATGAAAATTTTATATCCGAAAAAAAATGTATGGATCTCTTAATCGTCCCAATACGACGAGACATATCCAAAAAAATGGCATTCATATGAGGCCCAAAAGAACAATTATCAGCTAAAATCACTCCAAGATCCCTTAATGAAGTAGTTCTTTTAAGAGAACATTGATGAACTTGGTACTTAAACAAAAAAGGCGCTGTTGCCCGATTAAAAGAGACCACATAAGATTTTTGAGGATTTAACAAAAGACCATTATCTTTAGCCCATTGATAAACTCTTAACAGAGCATCCTGAAGACCAGTACAATCCTTCCAATCTTCAATACCATGATACAATTTAACATCATCGGCGTACAATAATATTCTAGAATGATAGGGCGCCAGCACCAGAGGAAGTTCCGCAACAAATATGTTAAACAGTAGAGGCCCCAGAGGAGAACCCTTAGGAACTCCACTTTTGATGATAAAAGTCGGGCCCGGTTGAACTTGAAAACGCATAGTAAAACTTCTATCTTTAAGCATTGTACTGAACCAATCCAGGACAGATTTGGATAAACCAATATAAAATAACTTCGTTAACAGTAGGGAAATGTTTACTTTATCAAAGGCCTTTGAAAAATCTAGGAAGTGGGCATCGACCTGCTTCCTATTATCCAGATGCGTAGTAACATAGTGCATAGATGTTGCAAGATTAGTCTGAGTGCTTCTATTGGCACGAAAACCATGCTGCTCATCCGGAAGAAACGGCTCAACATAATTTGTCAGTTGATCGGCCACCAACGACTGTAATAACTTAGATGGAAATGAGATAATAGGCCTATAGGCCTTTTGAACAGATGGGTCAACCTTTTTCAGAATAGGCTGTATAAGCACCCTCTTCCATTCAGTCGGAAAACGTCTTAACGTCAAGGAAGTATTAAACAAATGCAAGAAGGGAGG
Source organism: Rhysida immarginata (assembly GCA_023313115.1). NCBI lineage: Eukaryota > Metazoa > Arthropoda > Chilopoda > Scolopendromorpha > Scolopendridae > Rhysida > Rhysida immarginata. The sequence continues at coordinate 1,981,426 of JAHWFO010039269.1, forward strand.
TAACATTCCTGAAAAACATCCCTTAAAGATGTAATCCGGAATGTTAGGCAAGGTGCAAGCTTTAGATGCAGAAAGTCTTTTGCAACGATCCAGAATTTGTTGGACAGACAACATCTGAAACTGAAAGGTAGAGTTAATACGTTGCCAACATTTAGCAAGATTATCACCATCCTCTGTAAGTGCATCATCATTATCCATCGTGGCTGCAAAAGTTTCAGCAAGCTTTAATAACTCATTATCATCTAACTGAGCGAACTTTGATTTATTCACATTGAGGCACTTCCTAGCAATTTTCCAAAAAGCATGCGGATTAGAACAAGTCCTCTCTTCCAACTGTTTAAAATAAGCTTGACGATCTGCAGCCAATTGCGACTTAAATAAACGTCTAGCTTCCGCAAACGCCTCAAAATCCCTGGCTAACCTTGAAACTTTAAAACACTTGTGCCTATTTTGCTTAATGCGCCAGGTGCCTATAGTGGATTCCGAAACCCAGTGCGGGAACGACGTATTAAACCTTTTACCACCCCTACAAAACCTATCAAAATCAGGCTTCCTAAACACAGGAATCGTGTTATGGATGGCTGCCTTAATCCTATCAACAATGCCATGCCAGATCATGTCCACATCATTAATTGTCAACAAATCACTCCAATCACTTTGTGCAAGAGACTGGTAAAGCCTCTTAAAATCACCTCTACGAAAATTATAAATCGTATCTTTAGGACGAGCATGTTTCTTAAAAACGGCCTGTAAAGAAAGCAAGAGAGGAGGATGATAGTCATCAGGCGCTACCAACTCTTCTTCCCCCGTAGAAACAGTCACTCCAATATTAGAATACACCTTGTCCAGATTGCCTCCAAACTTATTACGAATAGCATTCATGTTGGCAAAATCTAACTCGCCAAGCCAGCTATTCACAATCAAATTCCTTTGCTTACAATAAAATGATTGCTCCATCCTCTCGCTTTCATCAGAAAAATTAAAGTCTCCAACAATAATGCAATCTGCGCAAGATCGAATAACAAAATCGGAGACTTCATCCAGAAAATTCTCAAAATCATTATTACATAATAAAGGAGGAATATACACATTCAATATGACGAGCGATGCAGCCTGACCCAAGGGCAGATGATAAAAAAGCTTAACAGCAACTAGGTCCACTTGTTTAACACTAGAGACCAACCCACAGTTGATCGCTTTCAACTCAGTCGGCACAGCAATAAGCACACCACCTCCACGCTCCTTACAGGTGCGATCGCCTCTAAAAACGTTGAATCCCTCTCCAAATAGGGTAAAGTCTGAAATGGAATCATTCAACCAAGTCTCTGTAAGACAGTATACTTGATGGGATTTATCTGCGACAAAATCAAAAATCTGCTGCGTTTTAGTTCTCAATCCCCGTACATTCTGATAATAAATACCCTTACTCATTTCGATTAAGAACGGCCTCCTCCTGGCTGTTATTTACAATTTGATCATGCCGCAAAATAGTGTCATCAGTCTTATTCTCTCCATTGAACGAGTCGATTTGACTCTCATGCAGCTTTCCAACAAACAACGACAGGAGCACTCCTTCAGGCCAAATAGAAGGGTCGAAAAGAATATCAAAATCATCATCCCTCAAAAAAAACAAAATGAGGAGTAGGTATGAAATTTTGTTTTTAACTTTATGCACTTATTAATAATTAACGAAGGGAAAAGGTCGACTACAAAGTCGCAGAGCTGTTTAACTGAAATCGTCGGTTGAAGACGAGTAACAAACAGTCTTTTGTCCTTCTTATTAACATTAGACGCTTTAATCAGTCTATCATTTCTCACATTAGAACCAATAAGCGCAATCTTAGACCTTTCATTGCTATGCGTACCCATTCGACTAGAAATTAGCGGAATTATACGATTTTTAGTAAGCGACTCATTCTTCTTACTAGCATAGCATAGCACTACCAGGAACTGTCGACTTACACGGAGCAACAAAATGAGGGGGTGGCGCATTTAGCGCATACAATTTATCCTTTAACTCTAATGCACATACGATTTTGTCTAACTTTCTATTTATCTCTACATTATCATTCCGTAGCTTTGTCGCCAGAGCAGTAAATTCATTAACAGATTTAATTAACCCCTCAACCGCTACCACTAATTGACTAACATTCGACTTATCTTGGATGCCAGAAGCACACGAAGCGGAGAAACTTAGCTCGTTAGGCTCATCAATTCCTGCCGTACTGTTGCTATTATCTTCATCACAACTGGAACAATGCCATGTTGCCTTAATCCGTTGTACTTCATCTTTAGCCACATTCACACATTTTGTATGAAACAAAATGTGGCAACCTGTACAAGCTACATAAGGCTGCCGACCATGTATAGAATCATTGCAAGCCGGGCAAAAACCAATAGTACCCTGCCTCCATTTTTTTTTATCCTTTGCCATAGAAAGGGAGCGAAGAGAACACGCGTCCGTCCCAAGACGCCACCTGGTGAATAATAATAATAATAATAATAATAATAATAATAATAATAATAATAATAATTAAATACTTAAATACTTAAATAGAGAATATAGAGGGAAATGCCAATCGAAAACCTACGTGGAGCTGGTTAAGAGCAGGCGCGTTAAAGAAAGAAATTGAGGGCTTCATTATGGCAGCTCAAGAACAAGCTCTATCAACAAATTGCATGAAAGTAAAAATTCTGCATATAACCAATAAATGCCGGTTTTGCAACATTTAACAGTCGACCACTTAATCAGCAAAATATCAGACTTATTTGCAACGCCTGACAGAGATGCGCATATTATCCATTGGAAATTTTACCAGAAATTTGGATTCGAATGCAGCAACAATTACTGGGAACATCAAGTCAAGAAAGGTCTGGAAAATGATTTTGTGGGACTTCAGAATCTAAACTGACAGACTTCCGGTCCATAACATGCTTGACGTAACTGTTGTTGAGAAACAAAGTATGGCTCATTGATATCGCCATACCGGCTGATGTACGGATTGAAGACAGGCAGCGAGAGAAGATGACGAAATATAAACACCTACAAACAGAAATTGAACGTTTATGAAAAGTACTGCAGCGTCAACCCAAATTGTTGTAGGAGTTCTTGAGGCAATACCGAAGGGGCTACTTAGAAAGTTTGAATTTGCCTGATTTAAACATTCTCACCTTGCAAAAATCACTTTACTCAGAACTGCTTATATTCTCAGGCCCTACCTTAATAGTTCTTAGTTCCTTGGTTAGGATCATAACTTAAGCCATTTAGGGCGAAATAGTGATTTTCTTTTGTTTTATTAAACTTTTCTGAGTAACTGTTATGTTTCCTGCGGACCGAAAATAATGAAGAAAAATCAACATGCTTTTCATTCTTTCACTTGTAGTCAGAAAGTAATAATAAACCGTATTAGGTTCCTTTTATGTATAAGAGTGCTCTCCTCCACAATTTTCTGCCAGAGAAATGAATAGTGGAATGCAAAATACAGTAAATATTATAGTTGCACAAAATAACACAGATATTTTGTGATTCATAAGTCAGGATATGGAAATATTTCGCGTGAGAAATGTGAAAATTCATGTATATCTCCCATGTGACAGAATAACGAGTAAACGCAATAATAACCGTGGTCCAATGTTTTATTATAATAGCATTGTAATATGGAAACAGAACAGATTATTATAATTGCTGTAAAATAAGATCGAGTCCATAACTACTTCGATACCAACTTGTACAAAAATACCAAGTGATTCAAAAAGTATTCACTGGTTCAAATTAAATATCCGATGGTAGCGACTACACTTTTAATACAATCCACAAGTACCACATGAAGAAATCACAGGGCGTGAGATTGGGATATCCTGGAGACCACAACACAGAATGCCTTCTGCTCTCCAAATGCGATGATCGAATGCACTGCTCCTAAAGTCCCATTTTGGAACCACCGATGCGCGGGATCTATTGACAAGTACCAGACAAGTACTCCTCCTCCACCCGCCTGTACGGTTGTTTGCTGACAGGATGGGTCCATGGCCTCGTGCTGTCTGCGCCAGATGCGCAGCCTGCCGTCCGCATGATGAAGTAGGAACCGCGATTCTCGGACCAGGCGACCTTCTTCCACTCATGCTGTGTCCAGTGACGATGCCTGTGTGCCCATACCAGGCGCGCTTTCCTATATTGCGATGACAGCGACGGTACCCGTACTAGCCACCTGTTGTTAAACCCAGCTCGGTGCAAGATGCGCCTCACCGTGTGCCCCGAAATGGGTTGGGATGCTCCCTCATTGAACTGCGCTGCAATTTGCTGGGCTGTTCCTGTCCTGTTGCTGTGGATGATTCGTGCCAGTCGCCTTTGGCCTCGATCATCCACGGTCCTATTTCGTCCGGAGTTGTGTTTGTTGGAGGTTGTTTTTTTGGCATAACTGCCATTCACGGAATACCCTTGACACTGTTGCACGGGAACACTCGAGGAGGTTCGCGGTTTGCGAAATGCTCGACTGCGCCCGTCGAGCTCCAACGATCATGCCTCGTTCAAAGTCGGTCAAATCCTTGGATTTACCCATATTCAGTCCACTTCTGCTGCTGACTGCAACTTGTGATCCAATGCATCCCTTTTATACACCGCTTCGGGCTATTCCTTTGTTGGGTGTCACTGGGAGGCCCATCCATGTTCCGCATGAGGTGTCTCTAATAAATTGGTCGTTCAGTGTATTAGTACTTTTAATTTTTTTCGCGATATATAGAAAACCTATCTAACAAAATTAAAAAACAATGGAAGCCTGTAATCGAGAATATTAGTCATTGACTTTATTCGAAAAACAAGTGGCGACCCTTATGGGGAGTTGTGTCGTGACGTCACAAATACGTCATATTGCATGACAAATCATAACCGATAATGTAAGGATTGTTTGTATTGAAATTCAACTTTCGGGTCGTTAACAAATGAAATTGTGTTGTCTAACACCAAAAAAACGGTTTAAACATAAAATTGTAGCTAAACACAAACAAACTACAGTCAGACCTCGAGCATTCACGCTTCGTGATTCACGAATTCACAGATCCGCGAAAATTTAATTGGAACTGAACTTCTTTGCATCCGCGATATTTTCACACATCCATGTTCGTTTACTCATTTTACCTTTCTGCGAATGCAAAAGAAAACGGCAGCCAATGCCTGTTCTATGAATTAGTAGGGATAACATTTGTATAATATACTGTAAATGTGATAACGTGATAAATATGCTTTAGGCGCTATTGAACTCTATTTTTGCATCAAACATTTGTTGCCTTTTTTTAAGTGTAATGAATTAGGCTAACTTTTAAATGAAATTAAAGTGTTTGGGAGCATGGCTGGGGTCTTATTTAGAGTTTCAACCACGATCTATAGATATACGAGAATGGTCATCGACATTTTTCATTGTTTCGAGAAGCTAAGGAAAACATATCGCGCCAGGTGCCGCGTAGATCGCACTAGGGCATCACCTTCTATACTTCAGGCCTCCAACAGACGGTGAAAACGTCATCAATATCAGGGCCAAACAACAGCGCTCATAGCAGAAGGAGGTAATAAAAAAAAGATTTCTTCTTTGCTGATTTTTCATGCACTCAAGAACAACATAGCTCTAAGAATATTTAGCACACTATTATAAAAATAATAGCAGCAAATATATTTTTAAATAATAATATTAAGGGGGGGAAACGATTCTTGCATTGATAATATTACCTTTGGCTAAGAGCGCTTTAGTTTGGGCCTAATACTGATGTGAGGCCTGTAGTTTAGAAGCGAGGCTAACGAGAAAGTCAGGCTCCAGCACTGAAAAGTCAGCTGACCAAGATAGGTCTAGCAATAATGTAACCTTCATTGTTCCCATCTTGGATTTTAAAAAGCCGTGTTTTTCTGCTTGTTGGAAACTAGGAAGGTTGGATTGGTTAGGTTAGGTTAGGTTAGGTTAGGTTGTACATGCAGTGCCACTTTTGGATACTGGAAACTTTGGCTTCATTTTCAGTGGAGCTCGATGACCATTTATATCTATAGACCGTGTTTCAACTAAATGAATAAGCAACTGTATTTCAAATGCCTATTTCTGAAACCTTCGAGAGAGGGCGCTGTTTTTTCATGGGAAAAACCATCTTCATACCATTTGTCTATGTTTACTGAAAACTCTCCATATCGATTATTTTTATATTTAATGGCGGTAAGATATACTACTGAGCGCTATTAAAGTCGAGGCGCTGAAACAAGATCAAATTATAGCGTCTTTATCTTGTTCCATTTCATGTAAAGTAGGGCCTCGTTAATCCCAAAATCATGTTTTGACGACCGCGGAAGGAAAGGAAAAAACAAAACAGAAGAGATTAAATGGAAATCTCCTTTGTGGAAAAAATTTCGACATGAGTCGGGTTCTCGAAATCGTATGAAATTCAGTCTGTTTTTGCAATCTGAATGAGTGTTTCCTCGAAATAAACTAATGCTATCCATCTCCTTTAAGACTTGAACTTCTGAAGTGAGAATGCTGTTTGCCACTAAAGCATATTCGGGATCTTAGGTTCTTGATAAACAACGCCTACGTAATTTGTAATAAATATTTAGCGTAAATTCTGAAAAGGCCTCGGTCCCAATTAGTTGAGTTAATGGGATTCTTCTCTATTGGAATGAACTCTTTTGTATAACGTCGATGGTGTTGATGACGTTCTCAGATTTGTTACGCTTTAAATAAAGCGAGTGTCTTCGCTTTACTTATTCTCATTACTTTATTTCACTTTCCTAGACAGGTACAAAAATATTTTTGCTGTATATTTTGTTAAATATTTGCTACTATGACTCAGGATATTAGCAATTATCTTATTTTATATCAAATATCTTAATTTTATAGTAATGAGGAAATGTCGTTTTTCTTTAAAATAATATTATTCACTTCGGCTGAACTATTGAGATTTAAATTATTCTTAAAACACACAGCTTCATCCCCAGATTTCAAAAGCTTTTTTTAACTTCTAAAAATTTCACTTTTTACAGAATATTTTTATTTGTTCAAGCTTTTGCTGCAAAATGATAACGTAAAAATTTCATTAACAACATTGTATTCTCAGCTTCTTCCTCAGTAAAACTTTAGAAGCATTCATTAAAAACAAAACTATACAATAGAAAACGTTATTTACAAAATAACCTATCTTTGTTCCTCGAAAAAGTATTAGTTTGAATTTTCATATCTTAAAACAAATCTCCGTTTTTATTCTGCATTACATGAAAATTCACTTAAGCTTAAAGTAGATAGTTTGTGATATTCGAAGAGCGATAACTGTGAAGTTAAAAGTTTCTAGATAAACACTAAAAGTTAAAAGTTCCCTCCCCTCTTCGTTCATCCAGCAATTTTATGTACAATGAACCGAAAATTTAAATTAAGATTAATTATTCTGTATTACACGTGCAAAAGATAATATTTTTGGTCGTTTAAATTTACAGATAAAGTCAAGTACTCCAATATCTTCTTCATGATAGACACTTACACAGTTACCCGTATTGGAAACTGCATTAATCGTGCCTCCGTATCCGCGGATTCTCGTACAATGTGTTGGTTCTGACTTTCCCTTAAGGTGCGTAAAGAAATCATAGACACACTTCCCAAAATACTGGTTTATTTATATAGCTCAGTTTAAACAAAAAAAATTAATAATGACATATAATAATCAACCAAAAGAAACACCAATCATGCAAAAGTATAAAAAATTATCTGATAGTTATTAAGAAATACGCAAAAAAAACTCTAGTTTGATAATTTGCAAGTGTAAAACGTTTATAGACACAGGACATTATTGTTACAATGGATGTTGTTTTTATATTGGTTTAACCAGCATGCCTCCATTAGCTTAAATAAGGTTAAATATGCGATTGGGCATGGTTTCTATTAACTTCTATAAATTTTCAAATTTTATTTTCTCCCAACAATCATAAATAGCTAATTTCAACTCATTACATGAATGATATTGCTTGTTATTAGCATACACAAGTTTGGTTAATGCAGCCCAGACATTCTCCATAGGATTCTTATCAGGACTTCTCGAAGGTCAATCCAAAATCCTGATTTTTTTCACTTTTAAACTATTGTGTTGTTGCTTTTGATACATGGCATTGGGCATTGCCTTAATGATAACACCATTCACCTCCTCCAATGAGTGGGCCATATGGGATGAGATGATCATATAGCATCTAATGATATAGCTTTGAGTTATCATCACAATGTCAGTCTTTCCTGCATAAGCAAATGCCGCCCACACCAAGACTCCTTCACCTCCTGCTTGCCTGCTGAAAAATTTAGGTTTCTCCGTTCTTATTTCTCCAGAAATGCCTGTTTCCATCGGGGATGTCCAAATTTAACCTTTTTCATTTGAAAAAAAAACAGTTCTTTCCATGTCATCACTCCTTTTGCCCATTCCTTATGCGCTGAAGTTAATTTTGGTTTTGCCTTCAGTGTTACGTATCAAGCGTTATCATTGGTGCATAAGCACTTTGCCACTGTGGTGTGTGATACAGGGTTGCTTAACTCTTGGGCAATGCTTCGAGTTGACATCTGTTTTTTGGCGGCAAGATGGAAAATGCGACGCTTTGCTCTTGTGGATAATACAGGTTTTCGTCCAGTGTGTGTACTGGTCTCTGTATAATTTTCCCTGACCTCTGTAAGTACACTTTTCGAATCTGCCATTACTTTTAATTAACTTCCTCGTGGCATTTTCGTTTGTTTAGCTTTCTGTTCAGCTAGTAAGTTTATATGGTTTATTTGAGTGCTTTCTTGCTCTCGAGTCTATGGTGTGTCCCATTCGATTATTACTTGTTTTTGAAGATGTGTCTATAAATGTTTTACAGTTGCAAAACATCAAATTAGAGTTCTTTGCGTATTTCTTAATAACTATCAGATAATTTTTTATTCCTTTGCATGATTGTTGTTTCTTTTGGTTGATTATTATATGTCATTATTAATTTTTTTGTTTAATCTGTGCTATTTAAATAAACCAGCATTTAGGGAAGTGTGTCTATACTTTCTTTACGCACCTTATACTACGTTCGCACTAGCACATTGAATCTAGATCGGCAGCTTGAACTAGATTCGAATTTTGAAGTGCGAACGCTAGCGATCTGGATTCGAAGAGAATCGACGGTCTCCAAACTCGATTCACTGAATCCTGTTCGGAGAACTCTATTGATGCTGCCAATCTAGATTCTTTTCTTCCCACAATCCCTTGCACAAAATGGCCTCCAAGCAGTCGATCGACTGGTGGTCCGACTTAAAACCCAAGTTTTTATTCGGCCTGTGGCTAGGCTTGAAAACTTGGATGGATTGAGACGACAAAAAAGAAATTCGCCCATTTACAATCCTTTGCACCTGTTGACTGTAATGAACAATTGGAGTTGTAAAGCTGGATGGAGATTAATGTACGAGTTCGCTAACTGGATAGCAGCGCTGAAATGCGAACACTCTGCGAATCTGAAAAGAATCCAATTTCTAAATGCCTGCGCCCAGAAACTGTATACATTGTTACATCATCATCAGAGGGGTAAATATAGGGCTTATTATTGGTAGAAATCCCTAATTGTTGGTAGAAATTCAATATTAAGCCCTAAATTTATCCCTCTGATGATGATGCAACAGTGTATACAGTTTCTGTGCACAGGCCTTCTGTCTGGTGGTATTGCTGGAAGCAGAAAAGTCACCTGACCATCGGGGTGCTAGCAACAATTCAACCTTCATTGTTTCCAACAAACGGAAAACACTGATTGTTAACATCCAAGATGGAGACAATGAAGGTTGGATTATGAAGTCTTAATGGAGTAGCCTATGCACACTTCATCAGTTTTCTCCATATTAGAGAATACGATGAAATAGGTAACAAATGAGTACAAATTTACTTTTCTTATTTATTTATTTTTCATTTTGTTCTCCTTGTCAGCTGGATATGATATTATTTGATATAATGCTATTTTACGTTTCTCAGTGTCCGACAGTATGTATTTTTTTCTGTAAAGAGAAGTTAGTGATAATTAAGTGTTACTTTAAAAATAATAAAATCTTGTGAACATTCCAGGCAGGAGCTTTAGCTGCGAAGCAGAAATACAATTATTAATGTATTATGAGCAATTGAGCAATCGTGCGTCGACAAAGCGATCGTCTCATGTGCGTGCTCATGTCAACAATGCTTAAAAGATAAAAAGAACGCAAGAATGTAGTCGTTCTTGAGGAATCGAATTGTGCTTGGCGCAGAATACTCTGGCGTTTTCAATTGAGATGACTGATTGAGATGTCGTTTTCGTAACCTAGACCCAAGGCTCATCTCTATTTACGTGTCATTGTCTTGGTATTTTTACGGTCACTGTTTCAGCACGTAAATTCGAATTGAAGGGGTCCACGAAATACCCTTAAAAGTTGATCCAGCGAGATAAAAGCTTGATAGTCATATTTCTGAAACCTCAATTTGAAAAAATTAATCCGTTTTCAAGTTATTGTGCAAACAACTGACGACCGGCCGGATAAACGTGCAGACCAAGCGTGCATTCTTATAAGTAACTTATGGCTAAAGCTCTTAATAAAAATTTAGAAGGAATGAGCAGCCTTTGAATATAGTGCGCAGACTGATGACTCAAGAGTCTTCAATACCATCTAATGAAAAATATTATCCTTCTCGGAGGAGGTGGAATGAGATATAGTGGCATTCTTCAATTCAAAGCTGAAAGTGTTTTTCAAATATGGCATTCAAAAGTCGTCCGATCGGTGGAGAGAATGGTATTTCAAAAATGGCATTCCATTATAAGCGATGATTGAAATTACATTGAATATTAATTTGAAATAAATATATAGTGTTTTGTAACTATAATAAGTTGTGTCAAAATCGTGCATTAATTATGTTACACTTTTATTAAAACGCTAAGAGTAACCTTTGCCTAAAAAAGGATAGTCTCTAAAAAAAACAAAAAACGCTACCTTAAAGAGCGACTCGGAGCAAACTTCCAAGAAAACACACGACCCTTAAATTTGTTGGAGTTCAGTTAACATCTTGTTCGGGCCATCAAGCAGCGAATTGCTTCTTTCAAAGCATTTGCTCTGCTGCAACCTTTGTATTTTCCAAGGAATTCTTATCTGCCTCCTTTTGCTTTTTGTTTTCCTAATAGGAATAGCAGCATAATGCTATCAAATAAACGTGGTAATTGATGCTTGGTAGGTCAAAGTTCTCTCTCTACGTTTTGTTTTGTTTTTCTTTATTTTTTGCTACGAAAATTATTTTCAAAGGAGCATTGCTGTGTGTGCTTTTTAATAGTAATCTCTATTTCACTTATTTCATTTATACTTCTTATCAGGTAAGAACCGTTTCAAGTTGGAGAATCTAGAAGCGTCCACTGTTTACGTCCTGCGGGCAGCCGCTCGGAATCCCGTAGGTCTGGGCGATTTCTCGGACGACGTATCCCAGAAGACAGAAGAGAAGAAGGCGGTGACATCTATCGTCGAGCCCGATAGCAGCAGCAACAGCAACCGCTCGAGTCGAATGGCATCGAGTTACTTTCTAATGGCTCTTGGCGTGGCTACTCTCCTCATCGGTTTAGCATTATGAAGACTAGCTTGCCTGGCACTCAGCAAGTTTTTCATTTCTTTATGGGTGAGACATATTGTCTCAATGTGAGCATGCAAATTGTTTTTGCCGGACGATTCTGTGTGGTCATACGAACTGCGTTAATGCGTATGCCTAAATGAAAATTTAAACAAAAAAAAAGTAAAATAAAAAAAAAAAATGACCAAAACATTCTAGAAAATTCTGGTTGTTGTACAATAACTCTCTCCAAAGTGCAGGGGTTTCCAAGTCGACTACGTTTCAATATTCGATAATCATGTCTCTACATACACTAAATGGTTCTCCCAAATGATCCTTTGTTAAATAGCCAACGTGGTTTCCGTGAGATGCAAGAATGCGTCAAGGGAACTTTTTGATTCTTTTTTCCTGGCGTGTTCTGGAAACATTTAATATAACATTTTTTGCAAAGAAATAATAATAAGGAAAAGAAAACAAATCAAAACTTTCCCAGAATTCTTATTAAACTTAATTCAAAATCTTATTATAGCATTTCCTTGCTTTTATTTATTTTTTTAACTTATTTTTTAGATATACTCTAGCTTGACCAATAGTAACAGATTTTTTCATTGTTTTTAAATCGAAGCATTTGAGATCATAAAGTTTAACACTGGATCATTTTTGTTGAAGTAATTCTTAAATGAACAGAAACAAAAAGTTTACATTGAAATCGTTTCATATATTACACTCCTGTTATTACAATAAATATTTTTATCTTGTTCCTTTTTAAAACTGCTGTTTTTTTGTTGTCCTTATTTTTTTGTAAATATTTTCTTTTTTATTATTTAATTCCAATATTTTTGAAAACTTTTAGATGAAAATGATAATTCCTTGAAATTCCAGCCAACAAAATACCAATTACCTATTTATACAAATCTTTAATGAAAAAAACTCTTTTGTTCTAGAGAGCGAAGAAAATCGTTTCGAGTCGTTTTCGATAAATTCTTTCAAAATTAATATTGATACATTTCAGTATAAAATTTTATAGGAAAAAAGTTTGGGGGTTAAAACATGATTGTAAAAAAAAAATCCTGTTCCGGTTACGTTCCCAATTACTTATTAACATTCCAGTTCAAAATAAATATGAATAATTTATATTAAAAAAAATTACAACTGAATGAGCGCAATTAGATAATGGGGGAATTGAAATGCCAGTTTGATATTTAGAAGCAACATTATATTATTTTCAATCTTTTTTTTTATCATATTTTTTTAATGTTGCATCGTAGACTTGCGTGGAAAAGCTCCACTATTTGTATATACAGAGGCAGAGTTTCTATTAAAGGCTGTTAAGGGAGTTATTCAAGATGACGGAGCGTTGGTACCCTTAACGCTTGTTGAATTTTGTACAGTCTATCTAGAGGAAATGTCTCCTTCAAAAGGTAAAGATGATATAATGATATTGAATAAATCAAATTGTTTTCTAGAAAATAAGTTGAATATTTAAAAATAAAATTATAGAAGTATTCCTTTGGCTTTAAAAATTTTCTTCCAACACGAGACAAAAGAATCGTACAAATTGCCTATCTAGCTTTTATTTCTATGTGATTCACTTAAGAAAATAAAAATAAAAATAAAGCCTCTGTTGTATTATAGTTGTACGGGTCTCTCTCCTATCTCTATCTATTTATCTATCTATCAATCTTTCCTTCTACTTCGTGTCCCCACTCTATTGTTCTGTTTTTCTCTCATTTTGTCCTCAATGCTTGTCAACTGAAAATCCTTGTCCGATCATCCATTTTTGCCCCATTTCTTAGTTTCTCAACACGTCGTTGGCTGTTCTGTATTTGGTGTCGTTTGGATTTTTTTTCTTTTTTTTCTTTCATTTGTACCGTGTTGTTTCTTCATTCATTGCTTCTTCATTCATTCACGTTTGGCATAGAAATTTATTTATAAATTCCTGCTCAGTTTTTCTAGTCTTCACTAAGGTCTGCTTTCATTTCTCAGTTAAATTTAATTTCGAAATTGGGGAGAAATGGATCGTTGAAGGAACATTGGTATACTTAGAGACTTTAAGTAATGGGAATGTAATTACTATAATAAAAGTATTGTTAACCTAAGCTTTATCTCTTTTCTAATGGATAGGTTATTTTTAATTTTTGTTTTTGTTTTTTTTTAAAAGTGCGAAAAATGTGTTGCGAACTTTTATTTATTCCTAAAAGTGATTGGTAATAATTAAAGACCTTGACCTGTATGTTATTTTTACTTGCATTAAATTAAACTTTTTTTTTTTTAATTAATTTCAATGAAGTAAATTATAATAATTTTTTTTCAATTTTATGTAACTGATTGAGAGAACTTAATTTAAAATTTTTTGTATTGTCAGAATTGTTATTCATGAATAAAATTTGAACGGACAAAAATATGTAAAATTCATTAACAAAATTATTTTTCTTGTTTGTTTTTAAAATCAAACATGTTCATTTTTATGATTTATGCTTTGGGAGGGGGAGTTGATGTATTTATATTTTGAAAATTTTGTGGGCATGTTTTAATTGTTATACTGAAATATTTCTAGCTGACTTAGCGTTGAAAAAAAAAAAGACGAAGGCGGACGATGAGAACGGAATAAACTTATAATTATCATCGTCCATGTCTTCACTCTTCAAACTGTCAAGTTCAAAATATAAAAATTAATAAAAAAAATTAAAATAAAAAAATCCTTTTTATTTTCATCCTTTCCCCTCTTTCTTTCGTAATGGTTTTTCCCTTTTAGTTTCAATGGACTCGCATCATCTTTGCCACTCATATTCGCCATTTGAACCACCAACGCTGAATCAGATGGTTTATTATGCAACTCTGTAATTTTATGTCTATGGTGTAGTTGAAAATAAATTTCAAAAAAAAGTGCCACTAACAGGTGTTTCTCTTTCTGTGAATTTTTCTTTCATTTTACATGCGACATATTCCACATCTTAAGAGGGTTCCAGTGTTTTATGTTTTTTAATTTTTTTCTGTAATTTCTGTTTTTATTTAAAATTAAATAAAAATAACTTGTATCCAAATGCTCAAAATGTTTAACGACAGAATTTCGTTCAAGTTTAAAAACATAAGAGAAAAATTGTATAAAAGTAATTTTTTTCTTCATGTGAATCTAAAAACATTCCTTCGTGCCGCTACCTCATCATAAAGAAAAAAATACACCTTAGAAGATGTCCATTATAACTGAAGATATCTAGCCTCTTGTGTTTCCAAAGACAGTCTTGAGGAAAACCTACAAAATAGAGTTTTAAAATTATATTTCTCCTGTAATCTTTAGGTACTTAAGCTCATACGCTGCTAATATGTGCAATCTTCGTTCAGGCCGATACACTCTTTGGTTAATTAAGTTTGTATGCCACATCGATGTACTAATAATACAAAGTAACCTAAAAAGGTCTTGCCGCTAGTGAAGTAGCAAGAACTTTGTTACCTTATACAGGGTAAACTAAAACAACAGGGACAAACTACAGGGGGTGATTTCTCACAAGAAAGATAACAAAAAAGTTCGTATCAACATATGTCCGGAATTATATATAATCCATGGAAATGGTAATAATTGTTGTTGCAGAGTTACTTTTGAGTGACTGTCGTACAGCGGAGTACAATGGTCCGGTATTCATATCATGAACAAGCCGAATTGTCGAGAGGCTGCACGGATGTACCAAAAAAGTACCGACTAACAGCACCACCCGAATCGTAAAACATTTGCAACCATCTTTCGGTTTGTGTGAGAACAGGGGATTTGATGGAAGACGTGAACACGGAGGGCGTATTGAGCAGAATTCCTGATGTTGCGACTCTTGAACAGCGTGGCAATGCAGCCTGTGACGCTCTTCGGCAGCAGGCTGGAACATTCGAGTGAGTGCGGTAATCCATGCAACGTGTGAACGCATTGCATCTCAAGGAGGCCACTTCTAATATCTTTTGTCACATTGACACAGTTACTCTCACAGGAATGTCATGATCTGTACTAATTATTCTAATATAGACAAACGGTCCATTTCCGGACATATGTTTATATAAGACTTTTTGTTCCTATTCTGATCAGGAATCACCTCCTGAAGTTTGTCCCTATTGTTTTAGTTCACTCTAAAATAGTGTTTATTTTTAACAATTAATTTCTGTTTAAGACGATAAACGGAGTTTCTTAGACATATTTTCGACAACCTTTCGGAGTAAAGAAGAAAAAAAAAGTTATCCAAGATTTACAGCTGTTCATTATCGATTAGGCCTTACGTTTGCATCTGACAGATTATTGGACAGGATAAATTGCCCTTTTTAACAACTCTCAAATCCTCTTACACAAAAATAACTTCCCCGATGAAACCGCTACTTATCTTCTGTATAATGGTATATCTCAGTCACTGTAAGCGTTCGACACGAGTGGAGAAAGTTTAAAATTGTTCAGAATTTCGATTTTTTACTGTAGTAACAATGCATGATTCACTATTTACTCTGTAGTGAATGCTTGAATGAAGGATTGTGAGTGTAGCCGTGCACAAAATCAATCTACAGCATGATATTTGGGAGAAACGTCACATTTAAGTGGACTTACTAATATCAGTGATAGATCTTGAAGTAACTTGAGAAGAGGAAAAATATGCCTATTTCCTCCAAATTAAATTTGTCTTGACTAATTTTGATTTGTCTTGTGATTCTTTCGACACTAGACTCAAGAAAATGTGATCTTTTCAGGAAATAATGAACATACCCATGAAATTTGCATCAAAGAAACGTGAGACACCAGGAAAGGAAAAGGTAAAAATCTTGATATCGTCGGGACAACAACTAGCGTTTGGCGCTAGGTCGCACACGGCCGTGTACATTGTGTTGTGCGATAGCGAAGATATACATAATAGAGGAGCGTGTATTCATCGTTCGTAAATTAGAGACGATATGATGGGTCGCGATCTTTGTCTTGACAGAGGTGGCGAACATTTTTAGTGTCTGATCTAGTATCGACATGCTTCTCAAGATCTAATGAATAGTCTTTGAGATATTCGCATCTTTTTGGGTCTAGTTCTGAAAGAATGACCTTGTATTATTTAAAATTCAAGAACACGAAATCTTTATACAGAAAAAAATTTACATATGATGCTTACAGATTTAACTTCACAAAGTTTAATGGTCTGGATCTGACGGATACTCTCCTGAATTGTCACTATATAAAGTTTAATTACGATAAATGGAATTAAATATGGTTTTCTCGTAATTTCCATGTTTAATTTACTGGAAAAAAGGAGTCAATTACATTTTCACAATAAATTAATACGTCTACGGATTGCTACATACACAGTATGTAGCTTTTGTACCACAGAAATGGTTCACAATTACGAAGAACAACAAGATTAATATAAAACTGGAATCTGATTATTTTAATAATTAAAGAACAATATTTTCAGTTTCTTGGAAGAAAATCAAAATTTATATAAAGATATATTTCCTGTATTCTTTTGCTTATACATAATTTGCTTGATAAGTATGAAATCTTTTCCCGATTAACCAACATCACATCTTAAACCTATTCTAGGTAGATTTGTAAGCATTATATAGACCAACTTTTAATTCTTTGATCTCGGAGTTAAGTACTTCTAATGCACACGTTTAATCAACGCGAGCTTACAATTTCAGTAAACATTTTCCTGGACTTGTTGGAGCTTTACGTTTGTACCTTAATTACAAAAGTTTCAGCCACAGATAGTTTTTTTCACTAGATAATGTACCGCCACGCAGTAATGCGTCAGTTCTTAAAAAAATCTTCCAAACCGATGGACAGGGGAATATGAACCAATATCATGACCACTAAGACCACGGGGGTTATCTTTCATGGGTTTTATTTTATCTGTACGTAAAAACCAAGCACTCAACTGTTTCTGCTACGGAAATTTTGAAGGCAAGAATAAAAGACTTTCCAGCGACGATGGAGAACATACAACAGCGAGAATCTAGTTTCGCTTAGATATTCTCCGGCATCAAACGATTAAAACATTAAAAGACATTGATTAACGAAATTAAAATAAAATTTCAGATCATAGCAAAGTTTTTTTTCTTATGTTAAAAAAGTTGGAAATCAGGGAAAGATCTTAGGCTCACCACAGAATTTAAACTTCAGAGTTTAAAGATTTAAGGGTAAATCATCACCATTGCTTCTCAGGTTTTGCTAATAAAAACTTATCTCAAACTGAAACTATGATTTTAAAAATGCTTTAGGGAGAGCATGTAATTTATTTTAAGTTACGAACCGCGTTAATCAAATCTAAATTCCAATTACCCCGGCAGCACTTTAATTTTGTTCCGTGACGTGCGAATTCTATGAACCAAGCGTCGCCTATTGCATTTCATTGCACAGAGAGCTTAATTAAAAACATAGAATTAAGCCATTCACATTCTCACCCCCCCCCCCCTCTACTCACTCCCACTAAAATTTAAGCATTTTAAAAAATTGAAAATTTCTCTTTATCAAAGGACATTATTAAACAGACTGTGTTAAACATAAGAGAAGGCAATTCGGTTCTAGATGAAGAAAATAAAGACATTTTTTCACTTTTTTTTTCATAGAAAAATTTCATTTTATAGTGTCTCTGCTAGATATGTTTTCAGCTGCATTACTTTTTTACTTTTTATAATTATTACATAGTAAATGAATACTCAAGAACAACGAAAATACAAGTCCTGGGCGAACGTTTCATCGACATTTTTATCAACTGATGGCGCTTCGCTTTTAGCGATTTTCATTTTTCGCTTTCAGTTTTAAATATATCGAAAGCTGAAGCCGGTCTCAGCCTTTTTAAATAGATCATTAGATTTTGCTGTTACCGACACGGTATAATAAACTGAAGTACAAAGATACGACAATTTTATATTGGTATTTTCTTAGAAGTGATCTGTAAAACGGAATTGCACAGCAAATTAAAGTTTCAATTCTTTTCCTCAAAACCTTATTTTTTTTACTTATTGTATTTGCTTCAGTTTTTACCATTTTTTTTAGTAAATAAGTGCTAATTAACACAATGTGACAGGCTTTTTTTTTATCATGTTTCATCGTAACTATCCTTTAAAATCACTGCGATCTTATCAATTTTCGCCAAAGAGTGGCGCTCTTAACAAATATGCCGAATTAAAATGGGCCACTTTTACTCCAATTTCGTCTGCAAATAGGAATTCTTCTCAGTTTATTGTTTCTAAAATTTTAATTATTTTTTAAACTATTTTTTGCTAACTAATGTGGAAGGGGGACTCTGCAAAATTAACATTTAATGGATTAATTATCGTATGATTAAATTAATGTTTAATTTTTATGGTTTAATTAAAAGTTCCATCTTAATTAAAACCCTCATTAACGACTATGAATTAGGACTTCAATGAAATAGGCTTCAGAGCAACGCTTCATTAGCACAAAGTTCATAGACCTGATGTCCTTTCCTCATATTAAAGGGAATTGATGAAAACATTACAAGAATTATTATTTTCCACTCATTTAGGAAATATAATGAATAGAAAATGTTATATGTTGAAACACACTATGCTGCAGTTTTCTGTCTGCGAGAATGGCTCCTTGCGCTCCTTTAATGCTCCAACTGTGAGGATTAGGCTTCACGCCGTTATTGTTCTAAAACATCTTTTCTGATCTACTCCGTCGTAAATATTTTGATGACACAACAAGACGGGTTGTAAGGTTCGCACATAATCCTTTGTCCAGCAAGCGGTCACGAAGCATCTTATCCAACGCGCTTTTTAAAGGGTCAAATTCTTTAGTTTCTTTTAAGGCGTACTTTAAATACATTCTTTCCTCCTTGATGAAATTACACTTATTTAAAATTTAAAAGTATCTATTTCAAAATTCATCTAATTTATTCTGATCTAAATAAATTGCACTGTTGTTATAGGAATATTTTCATAATTGGATTTATTTTTTCAAATTATTGTTGCTTTTTTCCTCAAATCGGGAATGCATCAAATCAAATTTTAAAAATTCGTAATATTTCTTTAAAAGTGCCAATTTATATGTTTATTTTATTTTTCTTCCTTTATTTACTTTGTGAAATTTTGCAAGGTTCTCTTTCAAACATTACTTGTGTTAATGGCAAAACTGCAACTGCTTAACAACAACAGCAAACTTAAAGAGACATTCTCCTGAGAGGAAGCAACACTTAGAATTATGCGCAAAATTGCCCCCAAAATATTCCTTTTTCTATTCCTACAACTATCTGCTATACTTTTCGTGATGCATTTTCAAATTTTGAAAACAATTCAACCTCAAAATACTCCTCTATTTGAACCTGATATACTCTCCTTCGCCTCCCTCTCATATTTCCCATACGGTCAGCATCAATCGTTTAGTCATCCATTCATCACTATTTCGTTTCACTTGTCTTGAACATCTCAAAACAGGCTTACGCTGCCCGGGTGGCCTATTCGGTTGGGTGTCGGGATGGAAACGAATTTTCAGGAGTCCTGCTAATGAAAGCTATCAGATTTAAGTTCAAACACACTTACAGACTACGTCCACTAAATTTCTCTTTATTTCACATATTTTTTTAAACTGTCATTCAGAACGAGGCCAGCCACATCTTTTAAAAATTTTATCTCAATTGCACTCGGACATATCTTATGATTCTCGCTCAACACCCAAGTTTCGCTTCCATGCATTAAAACTTTCCATACTAAAAAAAAAAAAAAAAAAAAAAAAAAAAAAAAAAAAAAAACTGAAAATTACTAGCTCTTTTATTAATCTAAAAATGAAAAAATGAAAAAAATTGGAATATTTATCGTAATGTCGACCAATATTCTAAGCAATTTTAAATGTGTCATTTAAGCTTATTGAAGACTTTTATTTTAAAAAAATTCTAAATAATCAAGACGGACTATGCTTTCCCTTTTAATTATATGGATTATTAAATCAATTAAATTTAAGTTTAGGGTTTATGTCTGAAGTAGGCGTATACTCTCTCCAACGAAAGGAAACTAGGCGCAACCAATTCATTTCCAACTCTAATTATTAAGACATTCTTACAATCTAGATTTTAAAAAAATGGTTGACAATTGAAAGTAGATATTTAATTGGACAGGCCCAGGTTTTTTTTTCGTTGGGCATTGTGTAGGAAAAGAGGACGATGCACAGTGTTTTAGGATCTGATATACGCGAACGAAACCAGCAATTTCAACTTTTCCCAATCGTAGCAAAATTGTGATATGATATTCTTATCACATTAAATCAAGTTTTAGGCTGGAAATTGCAACTGATTCATCACGCAAATTAAAGATACACGCTTTCAAACATCACATCTTTTAAATAATGCGATATTTTAATGTTATAAATTCTTCATATTTCTGGCTTTGTTCAGAGAAATTCTTTGAAAATATAACTGTTCTATGACTTTATAATGAAAGTCATATATTAATAGTATCATTTAGTGCGATTAACGGTATTAGAAAGTTATATTTTGTTTGCTCAGCGCCCTATCTGCAATGGAGATTCATTATGGAGGACAACTTAGGACGGAATGTGGTCAAGATATTGTTCCTTAATGATTTTTAAATATAATGGAAATTTATTTACCTGCCCCTGAAGGTGCTAACAGGGAAGAACGTTAGTGGGAAGCGAAGTCTAACTGTATTTTAAGTAATTCGAATATGTTCTCATTTGATCAAGATATCTGTATAATTTATAATGTATATTCTGTAATTTATATTTTGTCATAAATCAAAATATGCTTAATACTTACATTCTTATAAAATGGCATTTCGTAGCATGTTCATTTTTGCTTTTTAGTCTCTGTTTTATGTAATTTGTAAAAATTTCGTAATCACTTTTGTATGTGTGGTGGGTAGGATTTGAATATTCTTTAAGAAATTGTCTCTCTCTGCTTAGCTTGTCTATGTTGGCAATAAAAATATTGAATTTATTTATTAGTATTAGTATTTTTAATTAGTAACTAGATATTTGGTTTTTTAAAAACTGTTTTTCCTGACGAAATAACTGTCTATATATACCTATTATTACTATTATTATATTATTATTATTGATAGTATTACCAAGGGTATCATTAAAATTTTAAAAATAAATAAAAATTTGCGTATTTGACTGATAAAGAAAGTATTTTTATACCTCTTGTATAGTTGCACTTTTTCCTAAACGGTACACACATTTCCACCCCCACTAGAGATGACAAGCTGCACCAAAACGTTTTTCGTCAGTCGATTCTATGTGACTTGAAGCCCCTGTCATGGTTATTAGATGAAGCCCCTTCATCTAATAATCATGCCCCTGTGCTTAAATTTTCACCTCGTTTGGTCAACTATTTAAGGAGCTAGAGGTTTCGATCGCGTATATCAGATCCTGTACCACTGTGCGCTGATGTTTTTACATTATTATGGGTTTCTAGATGAACCCTGGTTGGCTTTTAATATTCACTTATTTCATAAATTTACATGAATTTAAATAAGACGGGAAATATGCTATCTTTGAATTTGATTTTGTTTACGAAAGATTTCTAAAAGACGAGATAGAATAAAACTAGTTTAATGAAATGAAAAATTGCCCAAACTGTGAGTAGATAGATAAAATTTCTAATTCATTCATAATTTTTAAATATATGTTGCTTAAAAAGATTCTAAAGTTTATGGAGGTTTTTTGTCAATGTACGACACGGAAGTTGAATTGCCTCTTAGAGAATACCAATAATGTAAGACGATAACACAAATAACCAGGCCTGGAAACAACACAAAACAGTATCACAGCGTGGCGCGACTACGCATAACTGTAAATTAGACAGCTCATGGCGATCCGCGCGATTCATGGCTTTCTCCT
>JAHWFO010039269.1:2005689-2022831 GCA_023313115.1 Rhysida immarginata
GGGGGGGGGGGTTCTAGAAATTAAAGGTCGACTACTAAGGTCATTTTGCGCCTTTTACACAAGTTATATCTGTACGCAGCCCGGGACAAACACGAACATCCATGCCCACAGTGGGATTCGAACCCACAGCCAGGCGGACTCGAGAACTAGAAAGCCTACGCCCTAGCCCTCTCGGCCACCTGGCCGGCTAGGTTCAAAGGAGAATTTAAATATTTATTGAAGTTTAAAATATTATACTGGATAGGAACTATGTAGAACGGAAAATCAATATAAGTTGTGTAACTTCAACTAAGTTATAATTGCAAGTCATGTCCAGAAATTTAGAAACTGCGCCTCTGCGGTCGCCTTTATTGTTTAACATGGGCACACAAATTTAAATGGTTCTCACAACAGTGTGTTGACAGATATTAGCAACCTGAATGAAAAACAAGTAGCAATGGGGTTTTCTCCTTCTAGCGGTATAACTTAAATAACCGTGCGAAAAAATTCGAATTTATAGGGGTTATCTAAGTGTTTTTCATACACTTTAAAGCTGCTATAGCGTAGTCGGTACCAGCGTAGTCATATATGTAGGACTGGCATTACTGAGTCACGGCATTACTATATACTCAGACTAGGCAGCCACCTCAGAAGGTTCAATATTAACGTTGCCTAGGGTGCAATGTAGTCTGGCGATGGCATTCTGTCTATGACGAATTACTTGTACTCGGAAACAATTTGTTTTAATTTATATTGTTGTTTTATGGTATATTGACCTGTTGAGATTTAATTAAATATAATTTGTATCTCAACATTATACCCTACTTAGCTCTGTGTTAACACTGTATGCCTATCCTCTCATTAATATTTGCAATTTACAAGAATTAGCCAACAAATTACGAAATATTAATCAAAGATGGCTTAGGTTTTATGTCGTTGTATTGCTCGTCCAAAAACGGTAAATGCTTCACACAAACGGTGAAGATAATAATATCTACCCAGTGTACTGTTTAATGATGTATTCTCCTTTTTTGTTATTTTATATGGCATGCTATTTAATCAAATAAAATAAAAGAATTAACAATTTTTCTTTATTCGACTGTTGCGATTTTTTTCTTCTACTGACATTCCCAATAATAACTTAGAATTCATCAAAACAATGGCAAATTTTGGTGGTGATATTTTAAAGGGGATCAAAGAAGAAAAGCTTGTAATTAGTCGTTACAAGAAAAGTGTGTTAATAAAGTTAGAAGGGCTTTAAAAGAGATTTAATCGCTGTTTTGACATTTCCAGAACTAATGAAAAATTTCTCCAACTTAGCCTTATCCGGTGTAACACGACTGTTTTTCAAAATGAAGTTGTTCGAGGCGTCGAGTGTCTGCTCGAGTTGAATTCTCTTGTTCACTTGTCTTCCGAAGACTTATTGCACTTGCCAGTCATACACTGTTGTCGCACGTGATGGTGTCTCTCCTGCTCACTTTACTGTGCACGCGTTGAATTTCAGAGAGTGAGACGCTCCCCTTCACCAGAAATTCGATACGCGAGAGGCTGTTGTACAATTCGGCTTGACCAAGACACCGTGAGACAACTTGGCCTTGGTTATCTCAAGATGCCTTGGCTTGACAGGGTCAGGTGCCATTTTGCACTGTGTCTAATGCGCAGGCGCCACAGTGGAAACGAATGCTATGGTTCCACCTCCGTGCCATAAAGACTGTTTATCTTAAAACCAAAGGCCAAATCCAGTTGGGCACCATATAAAGAAAGTGGAATATAACCCTTTATCGTTTCAAATGGCTCCGTGCGATCGATTAATAATTTAAAGTAATAGTTTGCTGATAAAAGTAAAAGTTGAAAAAATTAAAGCACATTGTATCGAAACTGCAGTTTTAAAACTGTTTATAATAAAGTGATATTAATTAATACAGAAATATTTACTAGAAAACATGGATGAAAAGTTATTGACGGAAAGTTAATTTCAAAATCCAATAGCTATTTCACGAATGAAATCACCATACAGATGCAAGTTGGATGCCCAAGGCAGACAAGATGAAGCTCCGAGCAAATTGCACAAATTTGAAAACTCAAATCCATTTAAAATTTTAATTAAATTACTTTACCTGTATAAGACAAAACTACATTTTTATGACAAAAAGTTGATCTTTAGGACCCTCCCCCCCTCCAGATCTGGAGTCGATCCAAATGTCTCTTATCATCCCCTTTCCCTCCAGTCTTATTTTTATGTACGTTTTACCTTTTTTGCAATCCTTTTTAGAAACTCTAATTAAATCTTAAGTACGATCGCAATGGATAAAAGCAGTAGTACCAAAGAGAGATTCTTTTGAATGAAGAATATGTGAGTCTATTTCGTAAAGTATTGTAAGCTAACATTTTCCTTTTTTGATAGAATTCATCACAAGAAAAAAAAAATCTGGTTCTGTTGCAAAATTTACCCCAGTCTTTTGCAAAAGTAAACAATTATTAGTTATAACAAAGGTTATAAAAAGGAGATTTGAAATTTATATTTTCAATTTTGATTTCTGTCAAGTATTGGATGAGTGCATTTCCCAAGTGATTTTTAACCGCATTCTTTATGAAGAACTGATGAACTTTGAATGATGAAACATCTTATAAAATTACCTGGATCCGGCCAAAACCCCCACAAGAAAATACCCTATGTGCAAATCCCACTTAGTTAAAGTTCAAGGAAGACATGGCAATTAAAACCGAACTCCCATATACAAAACTTTCAAAGTAAACATAATATCTCCCAAAACAAGTTCAATTATTAAATTTTCGATAACTTATAATAATATTTAGTTTGTAGTTTTATCAGGCAATCCGGAAATTTACTGAATTTTTTTGGTTTGCTTTTGTAAAAAAATCTAAAATAAATTTACTGAATTAATTAATAGGACCTTCATTAGAAAGAGAATTTCAATCGGCAAATGAAAAACACACTTATAATCCCGGATGGTGTCTTTATTCTATCACGCCAACTTTAGTCTTTCTCTTATGAGTTCTGCTTGGATAAACTTGGCGATTTTATTAGAAATGAAGACTCCCGTTCTCTCTAGGTCTCCCATACAAAAGGAATTAGATCATAATAGTGACGAGAAACTCTATGAAATTGGGTGGATTTTAATGTCGAAACTGAGAGTTAAGGATCGTTTTATTTTTCCCGTTATTACTTATTCCTATTGAGCTCTCATTTCTACGAGCAGAAAGATTTTCTCGTATCAGAGAGATTAACCGGTGAATGATTTAAATTGGTGAAAATAATTGGTGAAAATAATTTAAACATCTGAGGTGTGGCCCATTTTAAACCCTCACTGACCATTCTTAAGATATTTTTGAAAATTTAATTTAAACTGTTATTGCAAAAACTGTTTTTTATTTCATTAAAAACATGAAATTAGAGGCTACGTAGCCGACGAAAAAGAAGGCCCGGCGATCATCAATCCAACCTCCATTGTTTTCAACAAACGAAAAAAAGATACTGATTGTTAAAATCCATAATAGAGACAATGAAGGTTGGATTGTTTCTAAAACTACTATGGTCAGATGAATTTTCAGTACCTAGGGCTGTCTTTTTCGTCGGCTACGTGTCTTGAACTAGAGCTATAGTCACCGTCAGATTGAACTAACACCTCCAAATGAGAAAATTTAGCACTATGCAGTGAGGCAGGCGGCAGCAGCTCCCGTAGACTCAACACTGAAAGGCCGTTTAAAGCAAGCAATTTTACTTATTACGCTTTAAAACTGTTTGTTTTGTATTCGTGAAAATTTCGTTTCATTTCCAGAGATATTCAGATGGCGATTCGAACAGAAAAAGGCTAGCATAATTCCCTGTGGGTCCGATTTAGTCGCTGGATGCATAAGATGTATAGGAGTAGGAATTAGCGCCTACGGGTATTATTTTATTATCATTATTACAGTTACTCCCCCATCTAACTCTTGTTTGATGATTCGATCACCGATTTGCAGTACGTACGGTTTGAACTCCCCCTCCTATTCCGTGAGAGAAGCATTTCCTAGCAACTTTATACCGTGTTTAGTCAGTGTAAGTCGGAAATTCTTGCGCTGAAATGATAGGAGTATTCGTACAAGTACTTTTTTTTAGTAGGTAATACTTGTACTTTCATTAGACGCTTCAATAGCCTTCGTACGATCACCTACTTTTTAAGAGTCCTACGTTTAGTCCGACCCCTGTCACGTTCAGAGATGAATTCATTTATCCATTTACTTAAATTGCATTACATACATTATAGATGCTTGTAATAACCTTTATTCAATACCGGTGAAGCTTCTTGATTATTTAGTATAAATTTAAAATGCCAAGGATTTTCCCCCATTTTCAAATTCACCATCTATTCCAAAAAGAGGGCTTTGTTTTGAGGAAATTTATGAAAGCAAATCTTTTTTCCTCGCCCATAGCGGCCAGATCATCCTAGCACACTACAATATCGTACCATTTTCTGTTAAAAATATTAGTTAGCTTTTGCTTCAGCACGATTTGCTAGTTAACGTTCGGTAAATTTCTACCCGTTTTGTTTTTCCCAGCACGCGTTCCTGGAGCTGGCTGGCTAACTGCCTCACTGCACGGCCATTAAAGCTGAAACGACAGTAGCGCCACTCGACCTTGATGATAGTTGTCGGTGATCATAGGTACAGAGTCGAGTCACAATATTATGACCACCAGCTACTATCCCGAATAATTGCCTTTAGCGGCACGGACAGAAGCTAGACGGCGTGGGAGTGAGTCAATAAGATTCTGGTAGGTTTCTACTGGTAGCTGTTGCCATGCAGACTGTAAAGCATACCATAGCTGCTGAAGCGTACGCGGTGGTTGTTCCATAGCACGCAAACAATGAGACACAGGGAAACCACTTATCCACATAGAAATTTTAGTACGATGAATACGCATTTTGGCAGCCACGCTGCCTTCTTCAGATCGTAGCTTTCCCTCTTTAGATGCTGAAGAAGGTAGCGTGGCTGCCGAAATGCGTATTCATCGTATTAAGTGTAAAGAAAGGCTCTTTCACCACAACAAATGTAATAAAGACAATAACAACAAAAATAACAGAAAAATACAACCTAGAAGCGCTTTTCGAGAGCAAGGCTCTCATCATTCGGCAGGAACCAAGGAGAACACGTGGAAACCCAAAGTGATTTATTATGATGTAACAATGTATGACGTTACAGTTGTTTGGCTTTCTTTCTAGGAGGTGTTGCCTGTCACGGCCGTCTATATCTATCAGGCCTGACAACTGAGGATTGATGACGTCATGCTAGAGGTCGGTTGACATGGGAACACCCTTCTCAACGGAAATAATTTAACATTGAAATACTTTAATTGATGACAAATTATGTTTAATCAAGTTAAACGAATACTCCAGTAATATGAAAAAAAATTATCGCCTCCGTCAAAATGATAAGCAGACGACCTCATGCCTCGCCGACCTCTAGCATGACGTCAACTGTCAGGCCTGTAGATATAGTACGGCCGTGGCCTGAGCGCGGAAACGTCATACATTGTTAATCATCATTTGTATTTCTACTATGGTCTATAGATATTCATGGTCATCGAGCTTCGGCCATTTTCCATTGTTTCGAGAAGCTAAGGAAAACAGATCGCGCCAGGTGCCGCATAGAGATTTTCATTGAAAATGAATACGAAAGTAAAGTTTCTGTCTGCCGATAGGGTGGTGCTGCAGGCGCAGTTGGGCAGATTGTACATGCAGCGCCACTTTTCAATAGAGTTCCCCCCCTACCGGGAGCAAGAAACTTTAGCTTTATTTTAACAATGGAGCTCGGTGACCATGAATATCTATAGACCGTGATTTCTACCAATAATAAGTCTTAAATTAGCCCTTCTAAGGATGATGTAACAATGTATGACGCTTCCGTGTTCAGGCAAGTCCTCCTAGAAAGAAAGCCTCACAACTGAAAAGTCATACATTGTTACATCATCATAAGTCGATCAAATTTTAGCACACTTCATAAGTCATCATAAGTCGATCTCATAGCACACTTTTAGCACGGAAGAAAAGTATACGAGTTCTAGCGTTCTATACCTTGTCCAACAAAACTTTGAAGGGGGGTGTCCAGTTAAATTTCAGCTTTCAATTGTTTAGGCATTATTGCAAGAAAAAATTAAGAATGTCTAACAATTAAAACTGGAAATTTAAATGGACACGCTCATTCAAACTTTCTTTGAACAGAGTATAGACTTCTAGCTGAAAACTATTTGCACCACTAGCACGATTTTCTATGATGACATTTTCTAAACACAAAACAACTTCGTACATGGGGGCTGCCGTCTTTGAAATCGCTCGTGCCATAGCCTGCAACAATAGAAGAAATACTGGCGTTTCTTCTACTGTTGTAGGCTATTCCCGTGCTTGCTAGAAGAAATACTGGCGTTTCTGGCACGGTAGCAGTAGAAAAGTATATGCAACCAGGGTGCGCTAATAGCTGAAAAGTATATGCACCTAAAGAGAGCCTCCACACTGAAACATCACACATTGTTACATAATCATACTTCGTCCTTTGTTAATCGTATTTCCACCAATAATTCGCGGATTTAACTGTCTACAAAATGGCGGATATAATGGTGCACGGCATGCGTTTATCATTGTCAGCGACAGCGTTTATCATTGTTAATATTAGATCTCGACAATGGTAAACACATGCCGTTCACCATTACATACGCCATTTTGTAGGCAGTGAAATTCGCGAATAACAAGTCAGGCAACCGAAATGCCCAGGACCGATAGGATTTTAAAGAAATCGATAACGAAAAGGAAAGCATTTTTTTCTAAAGAAGCCTTTCATTATTATGAATTAGATGAGGTTGCTAAGGAAGCCTCTGGTTGCTAAGCAAGGCGTACCCTTCTAAGGGAAACGTATAGTTCAGACTGAATAAAACTATCTGAAAAGTTAAATGGAGAAAGTAGCATTTCTCTATAGATTAGAGCATATATGAATCTTTTAATCTGTTAGCATTCCTATTTAATAATCTTTCTTCAAAAACTATTATCAACGCTTTTCTGCGTAAGCATGTATCATTGAAGGGATGAGTAGCTACTAGCTATTGGTAAAATTTGCTTAACACAAACTAAAATTGATAATATAAGGCGTAAGTAGCTACATGCCATATCTTAGCAGTGAAAGCTTCCAATAGTTTCATAATGGTATCATTAAAACACGAATCATGGAACCAATTTCAATTATCATTAATTTTACGCTATATTCATTCATGACACGTCATTGCAAGTCGTTTGATATATTACATGCCATATTTTAGCATTGAAAGTTCCAATGAACCATAATGGGTCCACGAAAAGCAGGTACCTTTGAACCGATTTCGACTATTAAAAATTTTACGTTATATTCATTCATGGCACATCATTCCAAGTCGTTTGATATATTACATGCCATATTTTAGAATTGAAAGTTCCAATGAAAAATAATGGGTCCACGAAAAGCAGGTACCTTTCAACCAATTTCGACTATCATTAATTTTACGTTAATATTCAATCATGACATGTTATTTCAAGCTGTTTGATATAATACATCTTAGCATTGAAAGTTTCCAGTGGACCATAATGGTACCACTAAACCACATACCCTTGAACCAGTTCTGAATGATATTGACCATCAAGGAAGACGATCACGTGTCTTCACTTAATTCACAAGCCTTTTCTCGGCTTTAGCTATAGAATCTTAAAGGGGATAACAGCATTTGGCAATGCACAGGCCGTTTATACATGGAATTGTATAGTGAAAAACGTGGTCCCCTATATTATTTTTGACGTTTTGAACCGGAAGTAGTTCACCGATTTTTTCCACCAACGAACTCAGTCTTCCGATTTTCCTAAGTTGTCGAATGGCGAAAACGGAAGTCGAAAATTCGGAAGCGTTCGAAAGCTAGAGCACCAACGGACAGACGGACGGACGGACAGACGGACGCACATTGTGAAAACATAAGTACCTATCGGTCCTAATAAGCTCTAAATTTGGTCAACTTAGTAACAATGTATGACGTTTCAGTGCCGAGACATTCTTTATAGGAGGTGTTGGGCCAGGCCTTGCCTCTCGGTGAACACGGCCGGAGCCTATCTTTCTCGTTGGCTACGGGTCGACTAATGATGATGCAAGATATAAAGAATACAGGTAGCGCCGTCCGAGAGGAAAACTGATTGTCGCCCCATCTGGTGTTGGTAATTGGAATATTGACAGCTTCATGACGTCACAAGGACCAATCGTTAAACATTATTATGGGGAATAGTGCTTTTACGCAGCAAAATACCATTATGCGCAATTCTCACTTACAATAATATAAAATTTAATACAAAAGAAAAAATGTTTCCTTTTTCCATTTCCCCAAAGATCCAAATTTAATTAAAAAATGGTTAATATCATGCAAGTTGGATAAAAGTATTTGTACCACAACTGCGGTGATTTGCTCTAACCATTTCAAAGACGACGACTATGAAAAAACAATGAATTCGTATATCCTCTTCCCTAACATTCACAACAACATATTTACAATTAAATCATAGGTATTAAGGATTCTTTAGGTTAGGTTAAAATAAAAATCATCCTTGAATATAAACATTATGTCAAGGTCTTGTATTGCTAGCTAAAGTAAATGAAAAATAGAGACGATGTTAAAGCAATACGACTGGTTTATTGTTAAACTTACGCTTTTCAAAGCAATAGCTTCATCTACTGGTTCACCGGCATTGTAGATGAAGCTATTGCTTCGAAACGCCTAAGCTTTAACAAAAAAAACCAGTCGTATTGCTTTAACATCGTCTCTATAAAATTATTATCTTAAAAATCATCAGTTGTAAATTCTGCCCCAACTACATACTTACAATATCTAGCCAATTTGCTCTTACATTCACTTGTAGCAAGAACGGAAGAACATTTACTTGTTGCACCCCCTCCCCCTCCCATTCATCCGTTCTTGCTTGTAATCATCTAACCATTTTAAAGACTACGATTATGAAAACAATGAATTCGTATATCCTCCTAACTCGGAATCGCAGATTTCACTAGACGTGGTTTTCGATTCATGAGTTGATCAAGGCCTGGGTATTTGTTTTAAAATGATAAGAGCAAATCACTGCAGTTGCGGTACAGATATTTTTATCCAATTTGTAAGATTTTAAGCTTTTCTTAATTAAATTTGGATCTTTGGGGAAATGAAAAAAGAAACATTCTTATCTTTTGTATTTTATTTTGTATTATTGCAAGTGGGAATCGCGCATGATGGCATTTTGCCGTGTAAAAGCAATATCCTCGTAATAGTTTTTAAACATTGGACCTTGTGACGTCATAAAGCTGGCGATATTCCAATTACCAACACCAGATGGGGCGACAGTCAGTTTTCCTCTCGGACGGCGCTATCTGTATTCTTTATATCTTGTGATGATGTAACAATGTATGATGTTTTCATTATCAGGCCTTCTCTCTAGGAGGTGTTGACTGAACACGAATAATACATTGAAAAAATTTGATTGGCTCTCGTCGCAGAGGTATGGCGTATTGTGTGATGTATAGGCTATATCGCATAATATAATGAATTTAGTAAGGTAAATACAAGGTTACGAAATATTGTGTCATATTGCATCACCCCTTTATGCAAAGAAGTTATTGCATCATATCCGTAAAGGAAAACATGTTCGGGATAGATTCTATCAAGGGGCAGCAAACTTCCTGAAACGACAGATCAAAAGAAACCGAAAGTCCGAATAAGATTAATGTATTCTTAGCATGTAAACTAATTATGTATATATATAATTTTTCTCAAAAATCCACACGAATTACTAAGAGACCTTAGCCAATTCAGCTTTTTCTTAGTCCTATTCGTGTTCAGCACATTGAATTCTTTAAGAAATGAAATTATTTTCATCTCGGAAGCGTGGACTTTTTGAAATTTTGTTCTCATTGTAATAAAGTTGTGTCGCAAACTTGTTCTTATAGTGGACAGTCATGGGTTGATTTCTCATGCTTGTCACGTTTTATCAAGTAACTTTTCCAACATAAATTGTTTTAGATGATTTAAGGTCAGTGAGTTTCATTTTTAATTTGAATATGAGAAAGTTTTCTTGCAAGGGAGCGGGAAGTTACAAAGCCATTTTTAATTAAAATTTTCCTAATTATAGGGACAGAATAGAGTACAGGATAAGGAATGATGACCTATGTCCTGGCAAGATATCTACAATTCATCATTTAAAATGGATCTTACGCTTTTCATTTAATTAGGCGAAGCCCTTATTGCAAATAATGTTTTTTGCTTGAGGCCTTCGCATGCTTTTAAGCCGTGAGTTTTCTTGCGCTTCCAGTGGCAATTTTTTATTAGGAATAGCATTAAGGTTAAAATGGTGTTTCCCGTGGCAGACTCCGATACCATAAGTTACAGTATTATGACACGTATATGCTTGTTAAATCTGAAGACTGTTAAAGAAGGAGCCTTGGCCAACGAGACCTTCTCTCAAGGAAGACTTAATGGCCTTCTCTAATTGGAAAGAAAACGTGAAGCTTCAAAAATAGTTAATGGAATCATTTAAAGTTTATTTGGTTCCAAAGATGATCTTTTAAAAATTTTCAACAATTTGTAAACAATTTCAGCAATTATAGCTTTCTGTAAAAATTGAAATTCTCGTGTGCATTAGTTAAGACACTTTAACCGCATTTTCCTTTGAGAATTGATTCGAGTGAAACCATAGGGCATTTTTTTTTTTACATAATATGGTGAAATTAGGGTCTTAAAAATCTACTTGATGGTGCCCTGTTATAAATAAAACATTTTCCCTGTTAATTACAGTTTTCGATCTGGTTAACCTGTCAGAAATCTGATACTCATCTGTTTGTACTAATTTAGTTCAACTACTATGTTTCCTGTTAGAGCGTATGGCGAATTTCCCTAACAAAATTAACGCGCATTATTTAAACTCTTTTCATATAAAAAGCGGTATATAAGACAGGTCAAAACTCTTTTTCATATCAAACAGGTCAAAATAAAATATCAAGATCAGATAAGATACTAAAAACAAAGAGACCACTGAATATCATGTATATCGATTTTACCGAATGATAAAAGCAGAGAAGAAACGTGTCTTATAATGGACAGTCATGGGTCCATTTTTACAAAGCATTACGAAATTTTATATCCAAGCGAAATATATTTCTCAAGAGCAGGTGGGAATAGTATTCCATAGCTAATCTTGACATGTTCGAGTAGAGAAAATTGAGCTAGTAATCTTTTTTTCTGAACCCACAATGAAAAGAGAGATGATATCTTTTCCATGCACTTTATGAAAAATATGTTTAAAAATTATGAGGTTATAAAATTTAAAAATTAATTATTTTTTCCTTCAATGAAGCACTATCAACTTCATTATGATATAAATTATGATATACAGAAAGTGGGGCAGCCTCCCTATCATGTCAACTAACAAAATATTTACACTGCTCTACCATTATTAACATTTTGATGGTATTAAAAACAAACAAGAACACATAATTGACAAAAATGAAAGTTTTCATTTAATAACTTGGGTGGAAATTTTAATAACAATGTTCATTTTCGTGGTCTAGTCTCCACAAGATTATTTATAAATATCTGATGATATGTTCGACTACTAGTCTTTGAGCAGTCCCAAAAATGCTCCATAGACGTTCAGATCAGGACTGTGCAATGGCCGATTCAAATTTGCTACACTAATATTTTATTTTATTTATTTTATTTATTTATTTTATTTTATATAAGATTATGAGCAATAGGCTAAGTGCCTAGTGACAGCTAACAGCTAAGCAAATCACTCTCATTAAACTCGAATATTTTGTCACGGGCCGTTGCCCTTGCTGATTATTGTATAGGTCTTCCCCATAGCACTACAAAATATTGAAATACGCGTAATTAATCAGAATGTACTGTATTTGAATTACGTAGAATCCATGGTTTTATCTATAAGCACAAATGGATCTAAGCCGAACCAAGAAAGCAACCCAAGTCAGATGTAGACAACAAACTAAAAACGGATGTAGACAAGTCAGAAATACTATTTCAAATTGTTTGTGGATAGGACTTACAATGGTTTTAATGATGATTATGACGATTATAGTCACTGGATTTTCTAATGTAATCATAACTGTAATGATGAAGAAAAGATGTTTTCTTTTTCATAGACTACGTAATACAACTGGAAACTTGGTCTAAGGATCTTGTTGGATAGTCCTCAAATTCTCATCCTTTCAGGAGCAACTTTCACTCACATTAAATCATGTTCAAAAGCCAAATGTTGAATTTGGAGGATGATGTGAAGTTTATTTTAGAAAATTTGTGAGCCATACCGATCTTTTTCCTTGTTATTATCAATTATTCTTGTTATCAATGCGTACCGTCATATCTCATCAGTTCTTGAATACATGAGCGTACAAGGAAGACAATCTGCTGTATTTCGCCTAATTTAAAGTACAGTATTTGAATGTACGGGACACACTAACAAACAGGGTTGCCAATTTAGCTTATTTTAGATGGGAATATTTACTGTTGGACGTTGTCATAATAAAAATAAACAGTGCATAACAACTGAAACGTCGGCCTTGAAATCCCCTAAATTGGCAACCCTGGTAACAAAGTTAATCCACGTTGCTTGTATATATAAAATTAGTTCGTCTTTTAAGGCAAATGTTACATCAAATTATTTCGGCAAGGAATTTATTCAGAATGTAGAATTCATTCTTGTTTCCATAAAATATTCAATGTTAATTTTTTGACAAAAAATATAAGTACGAGAGAGATTAACTTTGGCTAGCATGATGGAATAAAACGAACCCATGGAAAAATTTGTCGTGTTAACGTGTTAAATTACTTTTTTTGAAGTTTTTCTTACAGAAAAAACTCTATACAGCAGTTATTAGGTTGATGCAAAATTAATGGCCGATTGCATTTTATAGATGTAGATAAGTCGGTATACCAAATTATTTTTCGACTAATACAGCCATGCGGCACATCATTTTAAAGCTGTACTTCTCTTTAACCTGATTTAAAACTTGTTCAAACACCTTACGTTGTAAAAGATTAGATTAATCTTGCAAATGCTGTCTACACAAGAGATACGCACCATTTTGTTGCATGAATTCAAACTTGCATGCTGCTGAAGCAATTCGACATGTCATAAAGCATGGTGTGACAGGACAATTCTCAACGAAACGCGCAGATGGTTGAAATATTCCGTAGCGGCAATACCACTCTTGAAAATGAGGATGGTCGCGGCCGTCCATCCAAAGTTGAAGACAACCAATTGAAAACTTTAATCGAAGCCGATCCGCGTAAATCCACATGAGAAGTTGCCAAAGAGCTCAAGGTACACCTTCTACGGTCGTTCGCCACTTGAACCAAATTGAAAAGGCGAAAAACCTCGATAAGTGGGTGCCACACGAGCTGAACGAATTGCAAAAAAACGCCGTTTTGACGTCTGCTCCAGACTTCTTTTTACCCAACAAGAACGACCCACTTCTTGATCACATTGTGACATGCGATGAGAAATGGATGTTGTAAGATAACCTTCGACGATCCGCTCAGTGGTTGGACTACGAAGAGGCTCCTCGACACTTCCCAAAGCCCAAGTTGCACCAAAAGAAGCTATGTTAACTTTTTGGTGGTATGCAACCGGACTCATTTATCACAGCTTCCTGAATTACGTGAAACCATTACTACCCGGTCATACGTTCAACAAATCGAAGACATGCACCAGTAACTTCAACAACAACGACCAGCATTAGTCATTCGAAATGGCCCCATCTTGCTTCACGACAACGCTTGGCTGCATGTCGCAATGGTCACCCGATAGAAATTGAATGATCTTGGCTACGAAACCCTTGATCATTCAGCCTGATCTTTCGCCAACTGAATACTTTTTTTTTAACCATCTCGACAATTTCTTGCGTGGGAGATGCTTCAAAAACCACGACGATATGAAAACTGCCTTCATCGAGTTCGTCGTCTCCAAAGTCCAGAATTCTACGCTACCGGAATAAATATCCATGTCTTGTTGGCAAAAGTGTGTTGACTCTGCTGGATGTTACTTCGATTAATAAAGTGTTGGTTGAAACGATTTGTTACATTTTAAAGCAGTCACTACACATCGGGCATTCATTTTACACTAATCTGATATCTTTGATTCTTCATTGAGATTATGCGAATTATTCAAGAAACCTATAGAAGCAGGATACGAAGTACGAAAGATTAAGCTTCAATCTGCATACTCCAACAGAAAAGTTTTGAGAATCGGTCCTCCTGCAATAGATCACGTGGTCATGACATTGGCTATGTTCATCAGCCAATCAACGTCTGCCCTAGCCTCATTGCATAGGTCTTTTATTTATCGTTCATATTTCCTATTAAAGTGCGCTTGTTCAATACGTGTTCAAGCAAAATGTCAAACAAGAAAATATACACGACTCTACTGAGGAAAATTAATTTCCCATTAATTGCAAAAAAAAACCCTTTTGAGGATCACCAATTTAACAGTAATTCATTTAACAGCAACCTCAATACGAGGCTATGTCAGTTATTTTATAAGAGTAGGAGTAGTAATATAGAATAATTAATTTAAAATAATAACTCCTTTTGATTAAAAAAACAGAAAAATAAAAAAATAAAATCTTAAAAACAATGATAATGAAAGTCACCAATGTGGAGAAATGCAATAATGAAGTGGACGGAAACACAGATGAATCGAAGGTCTTGTGGAGCAGGCGAAATACAGGTGAAAAGAAGAAACACAGGAAGGTCTTGGTGAAGGTCTAGGAGAATGTTACAAGAATAGTGCTTATTCATGAGCCTTACAATATGGCGGCAGCAACTTCAGCTCCGACTTTGATTGGCGGCAGCAGCTTCAGTTCCGCCGTTGATCAACACCACCTAAAGACAAGGCCAGCGCACAGAAATTTCGTACATTGTTACATCATCTAAGTCGTCCTTTGTTAATCGTGTTTTAACCAATAATAAGCCCTTAATTTGGTCGACTTATGATGATGTAACAATGTAAGAAATTTCTGTGCGCAGGCCTTCTGTTTAGGTGGTGTTGCGTTGATTCACTCTGATGAATAAGCTCTATAGTACAGGAAAAAACACAGTAACAGGAGAAGAAGAACTATGATGAAAGTCCGATGATCAGGAACGTTGATAACAATATTAATAGGAAATGAAACAATAAAAAAACGTTTTCGGGATATTTTTTCTCATCTTCAGTTTATAAAACTTTTTTGAATGAAATTTCTGTTAAAATATAATGAAAACATAATAAAGAAAACAATAAAATAAAACAATGTGTAAACAGGGTAGGGTGATTGTTGTAAACAGGATAGATTATTGGATTGTTGAGAGCAAGTGAAGTGTTATTGTCTGGGTTTTGTGATATAATTTTTAGCACATTTTCTATATATAGAAATGTGCTTATGTGATCGGTTTGTCCAGCTGTCCGTCCGTCCGTGTGTAGACGCAATTCCCACAATTCATTGCGTTGCAATAGAAAGAGAATTGAATTGCTGGAAGACACGAGTAATCCTCGCATTCGGGAAAACGCGTGCTCAGAACATACATGGGTTCGGCTCTGCGCATGCTCTAAACGTTAATGAGATGGTGCGCATGCAGGATGCACGTGTTTGACGATTATTGAAAGGGCAGTTCGGTCTCTAAATCAAAAGAATTTTTTTATTCCTAGGGAGCTTAGTATTTATTACGATAACTTGAAAACGAATTAACTTTTTCACAGTCTGTTTTCACCAATCCATTAATATAGGACAGAGCACGAATAAGTACGAACGTGAGATAGCCGGCATAAGTACTGTAACGGCCAGTTTTGGCGTTACAATTCGGTCTTTCTCCTTTCTCCACCCCCCCCCCTCCTGTTTTAGTTTCGTGCTATTATTTAGACCGAGAGTTAAGATAGACATGACGAAATTGTTTGTGTAAATTGATTGTCGACGTGAATTATAGACGGTCCTTCTGTTGTGAAGAAGTATAAACAATGGTCGAAGTCAACAATGTTTCGCAAACAAATGAGCTTTGTTGTACGAGCTGCTGTTCGTTAAAGAAAGGAAGTGAAAATATATAAGGAAAAGGGAAGGGTAGAACGACGGCCGCCATCAGACGAGACGGCAAGGATGGAAGCGACTACGATGGAAGCGATTCGGAACTCGGAGTCGGTCTTCCTGATAATCTTTTTTCTACTCCAAAGTTGTAAAGAAAACTTACCTACATTGTATACGGCGATCGACGTAGTAGTTCAAAATCCGACGTTGAAGTTGATGTTTAAGAAGTGAAATATTTATGCAGATAAGAATGACTTACTTAACTTCGAACCAAAAGGATGTGATAGAAAACAAGACGTTCTGGTATTATGCATAGTATTTGGGCCATACGGTCTAAAATCTGTTTTTTTTTT
This sequence comes from Rhysida immarginata, assembly GCA_023313115.1. Lineage (NCBI taxonomy): Eukaryota > Metazoa > Arthropoda > Chilopoda > Scolopendromorpha > Scolopendridae > Rhysida > Rhysida immarginata. The sequence goes on from JAHWFO010039269.1 coordinate 2,022,135, forward strand.
ATGTTTTTTTTGCTATTCTTATTTCCACAGAGAGTAAAGAACTATTGATCGGGAATTGTAGCGGTGTACATAATCGCTTTTCCATGGGACGCAACGCAGAGTTTCTCCGCGCAGAGTTTCTACACGCTGAGGATGTGCTATTCCCGTAAAGAAATCAGGCATCACAAGAAGAGTGTGATGATGACTAAGAATGTGTTGGTTTCGTAAGATTTAGCCTTAAGGTTTTAGCGCAGTAAGAATCCCACTAACACACACAACTCCGTTCGCTCTTTGCGGATTTGAGTCTTCCCTTCCCCTGTCCCGTTATTATTAGCCTAGCGTTAGTTTCCCTTCCTTTCCTTGCTGTTGCTTACTTCTGCCACGAATGTTTGAGATAAAAAAAAAATATAAAAATGATTATGATTCATCATCACGACGTGTTTAACGTTATAACTAGTAAAAAAAATAGCATTGCGGAAAAGAAAAAACAATAAGAAGATTAAAAGGAGAAAAATGTAACAAGAAATGGATAGAAAAGAATACTTCTATTTAAAAAACTAAAATACTTACCAGTGACTTTGTGTAGACTTCTTGTCGGACTCTAAGATAATGATGCGCGATTTAGGACGTATTACGAACGACGAAAGCGACGCTTAAAACTAAAGGGAAGTTTTTGGTGTTTAATTTGTTGACACTTACCTGAGATGATCTCGCGAAT
>JAHWFO010039269.1:2042831-2066327 GCA_023313115.1 Rhysida immarginata
CTGTCTCTTCTACGACTAGCGTCCTGTTTGCGGGTTGTAAATGATCCCATTTGTCTCAGCCGTTGATGTAACCGTGCGAATGTTTGATGGTTTGATCTGAACAGTATCTATCCAAACAACTGTTTCCTGCAGGTAGGATTTCGACAATTTTATCTCAAAAACAATGCCCCAGAGAAAAAAATGAAAGAGGGAAATGTTGCTTAGATTTGATCCCTAATGGGGGGGGGGGCGATTGCGTCGCCGTTTCCGAACGATGCAGCGGAGGCAGCGTCAGCCGCACGTCAGGAAAATTCCGGCCCTGTGTCCAGCGTCCCGAGTTCTTGTTTTATAGGCGGCCGTTGGGTCCGCTGTGATTGCAACCTTCAAATTATTTTTTGTTTGGACTTTGCGATAGTTGTACCGCTATCCAAATATTTCTTTGATAACTCTACACTGCGTATGGTCGCAGTTTGATTTCCACCACTTTCCTTTCTCGCCGTTGGAAACGAGAGTCGGAAAGCGTTATCTTGATATTATTGCGTAATCTTAGTTTAGAGAGGGGGCGAGCGTAGTCGCTCAGTCCCATTACGTAGATCTTTTGTGAATCTGAGGACCATTCCTTAGATGGGTCACTATTATTCATGCCGTAATTTAACGTCGATAACGACGCGAAGGGCATGAGGTCCGTTACTCACTGTACTACTCATGGTAAGTTACATTGTAAAACGGGGATTTATTCCGCCGTTTGGGGCAAGGCTAAAGGCCATAGGCGTTTCTTGCGCATAAGTAAGATCGTAGCCTTCATATTAGTGTTTTGTATTTATCATTCTTTTTTTTGTTGCTTAATAAACATGTTAAATCCAAAAGATATACTCTGTTGTCTAGTTTAGTATTTTTATAAATTCCACTGCGCAATATTTTTCTGTATGTAACAATATCATTATAGAGAATGTTCACGGGAATCTCACGGGAATTTCAACTTCCGACACTACTTCTATGGTTTTTCTTAAGCACTTCGAACACGCTCGTGTTTTCATGATTTGTCAAGACAGATTGATGTCCACTACGTGAATCATTGCCAGCATAAATTAGGCTAGTGAATTATCAAAATTTCAGAACTTTTTATTGTCGTGTGACTGCATGCTTTCCTAAAAATCGTTAATATCTCTGACAGCTATTTCTGATGCAAAATACAAAATGACGGACTATTTTGTACTGCGAGGTTTGCAGAAGAACGTCAAACTAACAAATTGTTATTCGGGAGGAAACGAGAAAGTGAAGCCTACGATTCCCTTCATGGAAGTCATAATTACTCATTTACAACCTGTGACAATAAAGTTCGGTGAATGACGTCACATTGCTAATGGTCGTAAGAGTGCACCATCGTCGTATCCTGCCCCAGACAGGTCGAGACATGTTTAAACAAATTTGAGAGAATCAGCGCTGCGAGTGTGTTTATTGTGTTTAAACAGGACATTGAAGAGAGAAGGCGTAGTACGCGCGGTCGAAACCCAAAATGGATCAGCAAACGAAAGAGACTCATGAAATGATGACAACAGTTTACAAAGAAAGTGCTATTACTTTGAAGTGTGTTTAGGAGTGGTTTAAACGGTTCCGAGGAGGCCGGAACACCGTAGAAAACGCCCCCCGAAGTGGCCAGACATCCAACGTAATGTTACGACCCAACTGAAGGCTATCCCTAAAAACGACTACGCCAGGAATTTCCAGGACTTGTACAGGCATTCCCAGAAGTGCATTACCATCGACGGGATTACTTTGAAGGATAGTAACTGATAGTAAACAAGAGTGCTACAAATTATACAGGGTGAATACAAAAGTCTGAACCCCCCTTTTATTTTTTGAACCGAAGCAGATATGTCAATGTTGATGAATCCAATGAATAGGAAGTTGTGGGTGACCTATCCCATGGTGCACTTTTCATCATCCCAAATATGCAAATTAGGACACATTCAAAATTTATCTCAAAAACCGTAAGGGATAGAGAAAAAACCCAATTGCAAACTTGTTCAGCATAAAAAAACAAACAAAACAAAAAAAATCATCCAAATCGGACCAACCAAGTATCCACAATCACGTGGTGAACTGATTGTTGATATTTCCACCATGTAAAGCATGCAAATCAAAAAATTAACATAAATTACCATACTCACATTCATTTTCATGCGGAAAAGCAAATAAAAGGCATGTTTCAGCACACAGAAGACAGAACAATTCCAGGATGGCAAGCTACACTGTTCCGGAAATGGTCAACATGATCTTCTGCTTCGGAGAGGCAAGGAGAAACCTACATGCTGCAGTTAGGTTGTATCGAGACAGATACCCTAAAGAACGCCATCCATCTCGTCAAACAATGCGTCACATTATTCAAAGGCTACAGGGAATGTTAATGCAGAGCGAGGACGACCAAGGGCACAAGGCGACGAGGATACAACAACACTAGTTCTGGCTGCAGTTGCTGCAAATCCCCACACAAGCAGCAGAGCAATTGCTGCAGATGTTGGGTGCCATCAGAGAACTGTTCTCAACATTCTACACGCACATCATTTTCACCCATACCATATTCATTGTCACCAGGAGTTACTGCCATTGGATTATGTTGCTAGGGCCGCCTTCTGCAACTGGTTACTTACCTGCCTGGATGACAATCCAAATTTCATTCATGAGGTGTTGTGGACAGATGAAGCCCAGTTCACCAGGGATGGAGTTATCAACAGGCACAACCATCATCATTGGGCAGACGAAAACCCACGATGTCTGCGAGAAGCAACTCATCAAGTGAACTGGAGAATCAACGTGTGGTGTGGATTGTACAATGACACTGTGGTTGGACCGTATTTTTACGATGGAACACTGACTGCAGAACGCTACCGGGCTGAAATTCTCAACATGCTAGTCACATGAAAAACGTTGAACTACTGTGGAAAGTGACATAATAAATCAAAAAACAACTCTTGTCGAGTCTGTTCCACTATAAATTGTACTGACGAACTGTACTTTTTATCATTTTGACATTGAATAATGAACCCAAAGGGTTCGAAATACGTATATGTCGATTAAATAATTTTGTGGACAAGAGTTGTTTTTTGATTTATTATGGTAGTCACAGATTTCATTGACAACTTGCCACTGGCCTCGTATCAGCGCACGTGGTTTCAGCATGATGGAGCTCCTCCACATTACGGGTTGGTCGTTCGCGAGCGCTAAGTGAGATGTTTGAACAAGAATGGAATGGCCGAGGAGGACCAGTTCGTTGGCCACCCCGCTCCCCTGATTTTACACCACTTGACTTTTTCTTGTGGGGATACCTGAAGGACAAGGTTTTAGCTACGCAGCCCGCCTCACTGGAGGATCTGGTTCAACGAATCCAGGAAGCGTGCCGAGGAGTGACACCAGCCATGCTTGCCGATGTTTTGTCGTCAGTTAGGTTCCGTGCCCAATTGTGTTATTGTGCCCACGGTCTGCATTTTGTTGATTAACTTTTTTTTAAACTGTTTGTGCACTGTGACTGTTTGTAAGCTACAAACAGTTCACCACGTGATTGTGGGTGATTGATTGGTCCGATTTGGATGATTTTTTTTTGTTTTGTTTGTTTTTTTATGCTGAACAAGTTTGCAATTGGGTTTTTTTCTCTATCCCTTACGGTTTTTGAGATAAATTTTGAATGTGTCCTAATTTGCATATTTGGGATGATGAAAGGTGCACCATGGGATAGGCCACCCACAATTTGGATTCATCAAAATTGACATATCTGCTTCGGTTCAAAAAATAAAAGGGGGGTTCAGACTTTTGTATTCACCCTGTATACGTCACTGTTGTTTCTGAGCAGTTTAAAATTTATTAATACGAAGACTGTAAATATAGTGATCATACCGGTATGGTAGGTAAAGGTCGAACCTTCCTTTCCCCGAGTAAAAGAGATCATCCCTTCCAGTGATGACATGATAAATTCAATGAAGTGTAGAAAGTCAACGGTAGAATGGGGATGGAAAATTCTATACCACTCCACAGACAGTCCTTGCGATTTCAAAATATTCCACAAATAAAGAAACCCCCTGAGATGCATTCGTTTCGACACGGTCCCCGGAATCATGTGTGCTAACGTGATTATGAAGCTATCTCACCAATGGAAAAAGGTCATGAATAAAGCAGGAGACACTACATTGAGGGATTACAAACATGACTCTATGTTACGACTTTCCTATGCTTAATGGTATCATCCTGATCATTATTATGTTTTAATTCCTATATTAGTATTCGAGACTGTTTTAATTGCAAATTTTCTCGAAATAAATCTGATGGAAAGCTAGAAGTAAAGCTATATTATAATTTATTTGGATAACGCGTCGTCCAAATAAAAGATAGAATTCTAAATTTCTATCAGGTCCAATGGAAAGTTTTTTTGTTTCTTCACCCTTACTTTTTGAATGGTTACAATCCACTCGTATGGTGATTTGAATAATGCAAATTTTTTATACATTAAAGAGAAATGATTGGTCATTCTTTTGCACTTATTTGTCTAAATGAAAGCATTCAATTTTATTTTCAAAAAAGTCTGAAATGGCAGCTACATCACCAATAATTCGAGCCTTCCTGTTGTATGAAGTTAAACTGGGCCATAAAGCAGCGGAGGCTGCTCGTAACATTTGTACAGCATTCGGTGACGATTCTGTCACCGACCGGACGGCACAGAATTGGTTCAAAAAATTTAGAACTGGTGATGAGCGTCTTGAAGATTCTCTTGAGTGTTTGGTGGACAACAGCTGGTGTAGTCATTATGAGCTCCAAAATCCAGGACAAACTATTACAGCAGACGTGTATGTTGGTCAGCTTCAACGTACACATGAAAAAATCAAGCAAAAACAGCCAGCTCTTGCGAATCGTTTTTCTTCATGACATCACACGTCCGCATACGGAAAAGCTGATCCGTCAGGCAATAAACAAACTTTCCTGGAAAGCGTTACCTAGGTACTCTCCGGATATCTCTCCAACAGATTATTATCTTTTCCGATCTCTCGATAACCATATGAGAAACAAGTGCTTCAAGACAGAAGAGCTAAAACATGATCTGGGAGTGTTTTTCAACTGTAAAACTCGTGACTTTTTTAAAAAAGGAATTTATGATTTAGTATCTTGTTGGGAGAAGGTTGTTGATAATGATGCATTAATCTGAGCGCCAATTGTAATATTTGCAAAAACGAAAAAACTTTCCCCTACACCTGATAAAGAAAGACTATCAGATTTGTTTCGAGAAACTTTTCAATCTAAACAGTAGCTCTTAAAAGCTAGAAACTGCTTATTTATATTGAATGTATTAACAAATTTAAAACTGATGGCAAAGAAGCAACGACCATGCGTATAGACTTTGTCTCATTCCTGATTCTGCTTCTTTAATCGTTTGATTTCGTGAGATCTTGTAAATATGTAACGCTTATATCTTTGCTTACACAGTATCTTGTATTATTCTATAGGTTACTTCATATCTTACCCAAAACATAAATTAGGAACCAGTTTTGTTTTTTGTTCGGTAATTGCTTAAAACGCCGATGGATATAAGAAACTACAATATACAAGCAAAAAATGTAAACCTTTTTCTATTGTCATGTTTAGTTAATAAACCTTCTATGTACATGTCATTAACGTCTAAAATTCGGCAATAATTATAGCACCAAAAAATCGATCACCACAAGCTTCTTCAATTAGAGCAGGAAACGCCTTCTGGGCATTGTTCCAAAATGTCCTATATATGCTCGATGGGCCGGTATTCTGGTAACGTAGATGAGCATGAGGAGGAATACAGCTAGGGAATTCATGTTCTTCAAATCACTCAATAAAAAAAATCGATTCGAATCAAGCTTGAATTTAAAGATGGCATGACCTCCGATCAGAAAACAATTAATTCCCCGTCATAATAGAACCATCGGAGTCTCCTTCACAGTCGGACCTAGTAATTATTCTTATAATAAGCTTTTAATCAAAAGAATGTACACGTTCCTGCATTACTAAAAATACTGATACAGATTTTTCAGATCATATCGAATCCCTTCATAGCACACGAATCCTTTGCTTGAGATAGTTACGGAAATTGGATCGATATCATGCGTTGCCGATGCGATGAATGGAATTCTATTTAATTTTTACTGGATTCTGTCATTCATGAGCATCCGCTTTCGACTGTCGTAGTCTTTTCGAGATTCTCTAACTTTAGGCTCAGTTGTGTAGCCAAGGACACCATAAAAAATTCATCCCAGCGAAAGCCTTCTATCAAAATCGTACTTGAAGACATGACAACAGTAAACATGCATTCAGGAAACATGATCGTTTGTAAATTTAAACATGATCCTAAATAAGGGATTTTCATTCTATGTCATTCGTATAAAATCTAATTTGCTTATATTTCATTTTAATTGCATCAAATATAATATCTCCGCTTCTTTATATGATGCAGGATAAACGTTTCGCTCTATATTTAAAAGATCAAAATAATTTTTTCTATTATAAAGTGATTTTTTGCAGAATAAATCAATGGAAGTTTGAATAAAATGCCTTTCAAACCACGCTGCTTAAAATAATTAAATAGGGGTTGAAATCAATTGAACCTGAGAGAGTGTTGGAATCAATTTAGTTCCACATTTATCATTCTTTCTCTCCCTCTCTTTTCAACTTACATTTCTAATTCCTTTTCAAGGATCAATGGGCAGTGTAAGTGAATTGCAACGAAATCTGCATTAAATTCCAATATTTAAATCTGGATTCAACATCTTTGAAGTTTCATTAGAAATCATATTCGGCTCTTATTTAATTGCTTGTAAACGAAGAGAAGGTTAATGGTTCTTTAATTATTTATTTTTCATAGAACTAGAATCAAAGGTTAAAAGAAAAAGGTCGTCTCAATTATTGCCTTCAAATCTGTTCGAAATTTCTATCTTTATTGTCAATAATTATCATTCATTCTTTCTTCCACTTGGCCAGGTGTCGATCAAAGGTTCATTGGATTCATTTTTCATCTATATTTTTTTTTCTGCATGGGAGGAAAAATTGAAGGATCGACGATGGTTTTTCCCTTCTTTCATTCGTTCACTATTTCTTACTAAGTAATTAATTCCGGCATTTCCATTGCAGCGAAAGGATTCTCTACAATTTATAAGATGGAGGAGAAAAAAAAACAAAATTGGAAATGGGGGAATTTTATTTTTTTCCTTTAACCCTCATCGTCTTCTTTGAATTGCAGGAGATGAGCTCCTTCCAAGCGATGCTCAACTCCGAAACGGAAAGAATGTAAATAAAGGGCGGCCGTCGTTGAGTAATAGTCCCGCTGGGAAAACCGAGTCGGTCCCGTCCGCCCGACTACACATTAATAGAAAGAGCGAGGAGTCGGTCGAAATTATCAAGCTCCTTGATGAATTATGATGTTGTTGTGTTCGTCTAAAGGATGACGAAAAAGAGAGAGAGATGGATAACGAGAGAATTTTGGGAGATGAAGAAGGAAGGAAGAGAAGGAAGATTAAAAAAAAAACCGGAGGGGGAAAACTTTTCAATGATTTCTATGGAAAAAGGGAATTGAAAGAAAGGAAATAGAGGGAATGAAAGAAATGGGGATGGGGAGCAATGATAGATGCTTACGAGAGAAGAGAAGAAAGTTGATTCAAAAACAATTGAATAGTAAGAGGAAGGATTTGCAACAAACAAATATTGAAGGACGAATCTGCATCGATTAAAAAGAAAAGAGACCGCGCCCCGGCGCCGCGGGGGGGGGGGGGGGGTAAAAGAAAGAACAAAAATTGCAGCCAAGTGATATGAAAGATGGCGCTTATCCATCCAGCTGCGCTTCCTTCACTTCTTAATGATTGGAACGCTTGCAGGGAAGCTAAAACTGTTCGGTGAATCCATATTCATGGAGTAGCGAGGGGTTCGTTTTACGACTGCCAACGCTAACGCCACCATCGGACGGGATTTCAAGTAATCGTTCGAGAAAAGCGGAAGGCGGGGGAGAAAAGAAACGCCAAGCACTTTAATTTCTGGAATAGGGGGAGGCTTTTTTCCTCCTTTTCCCTCCATCCCTCATCCCCTCGTGTTTCCTTTCTTCTGCTTTTCGTTGGCTGTCCTCGTTCTGTCATCTACTGCTCCTTCTCTCTCTCTATCTCTCGTTTCCCATTTTAGAAGTAGGGCAATAAGCAAAGGGCCATTTCTCTATCCGGCTATGAAACTTTCCCCTTCCCTTTCCGTCTTCCTTTTCCCTTTTTTCATTGCCTCTGTCTTTTTCTCTTTTGCCAACTGCAGTTGTCATTTGCCTTGCAGCTTTTTTTAATAAATGCCCCCTTTCTTTTAACACTTTCTAAGACTTCTTTAGAATTCTTTTATCGTTCTTATTTAATGCGTTTTTATTTAATTTCGTTTTCCTCCGTGTTTTCCTTAATAAAGATTGCACTATATGCGCAAAGATTTTGTACAACAGAACTAAAGGAATCCTTTTTTTGGTTATAAAATCGGATAAGATCTAATAGATATGCTTATTTTACTGTCCAAAACTTCAGAATAAATTTCTGTTCATTTCAAAGTGTAATATGCTTTATAGTAAACTAATTTTTCTATACAATTAGCAAACTCGCTTATTTATTCGGTAAAGATATTTACGTGATTATGCCAATTTCAAATATTACGAATAAGAAAACACAATATACAGTGACTTCCAAAACTGTCCCAATGTTAGAGAGCAAGATGTTCATCCATCCATTTTTGATATTGTATACGTTCAATAGAGTCACCGTTGCTTTCATTTAAGAACTCAATATCTGTGCATGAAATAAGTACAATACAAAATTTTTTCAAAGATTATTTTTTATGTAATTAAAGAAAACCCGACAATTTGTCATTGGGACAGTTTTGCACCCCCTCTTCAAATGAATGTAATCAGCCTGGATTGTTCCATTAAAACATCGGGAACCACGTATTTTTACAATTTCTTAATCCAACAGTTTAATAAGCTAAGTTCTGCATAACTGTCAACAATGAAGCATAAGCTTATTTCCAAAGACACACGCAATAACATTTTTGCCCTTATTGATGAAGGGCTTTCTACAAGAGATATTCAGTCACGATTAGGAATTGGACGCACAACTGTAAGCAGAGTTCGTGCATCTTGCTTACACGAATGAAAGGAGGTCGTCCACAAAAATTAACTGCAAATGATAAAAGAAAAGCGATTCGGGTGATAACCAGTACGGATGCTGCAGATGCTGTCAAAGTGACCCAGCGATGTATTGCTGAATCTGGAACAAGTGTCAGTTGCTCTACTGTTCGTCGACATTTTAAAGCATCAGGATTAAAATCTGCAGTGAAAAAGAAAAAGCCTAAACTGACAAAGAAACACAAAGAAAGTCGTCTCCAGTTCGCGATACGGCATCAACCTTGAACCCAGGATGACTGGAAAAGAGTTATATGACTCGACGAAACAAAAATAAACTAATTAGGATCTGATGGTCGATCGTGGGTGTGGAAACGTCCAGGATCAGGGTTAACAATTTGGTGGTGGTAACCTGATGATTTGGGGTTGCATGACATTTACAGGAACTAGTTTGATGTGTCGAATTGATGGCAGGATGACCGCTGCCATGTACTGAGACAATCTGAATAACTATTTCATCCCTACTCTGGATTTTCATGGACAAGACAAACAAGAGATTATATTTCAGCAAGACAACGATCCCAAACATCGGCCATGCCTTGTCACACAATGGTTCCAAGATAACGAAATTGAAGTTCTGGAGTGGCCTGCACAATCTCCAGATCTCAATCCAGATCCAACCTTAAAAAACAAATGGCCAAATATCCGACTGAACCAAAGGAATGCAAGAATTGTGGGAAAGAACAAAGATGAAATGGGGAAATATTTCTGCCCAAACAAATATTAATTTAATTGACAACATGCCTAGATGTATTGCTACATTGTAGAAAGCCAAAGGAGGCTACATAAAATATTGTTCATACAAATGAGCTCAATTCATAACATGGCATCAAAACTGTCCCAATGACAAACTGTCAGTTTTTCTTTAATTACATAAAAAATAGTCTTTGAAAAAATTTTATATTGCACTTATTTCATGCTCAGATATTGAGTTCTTAAATGAAAGCACTGGTGACACTATTGTATGTATACAATATCAATAATGGATGGATGAACATCGCGCTCTCTAACATTGGGACAGTTTTGGAAGTCACTGTAATATCCACTTGGCTTTCCCTTTCACTAAAACCGATACGGTTAATCTAGACCTTTGGCACAATCAAAGTGATTTTCAGTAGTGATGTTTTTAATAAGAATCGCTGATGAAGCCATATCCAACGAAATGTACATATGCGATTGTGCTTAGGAAATATATCTGATGAACTAAGTGTTGTGGAGCTAGCATCACTATTATGTGAACATTCAATACCTGTAATGGAAGCAGGCCGGTGGGTGCTTCCATTGAGATCTGGTGCATTGTGTTCATACGATTCGTTAAAAGTTTTTCTGTGGAATAGTCGTTTTGTTGTCTATTTTATTTCTTGTCTTCATAGTCCCCATCACAGTTTTGGCCTCATTTATTATTTTTACTGAATTGGCGAAGTCGGTCGTTCTGTTGACAAATTTTTCGAATTTTTTTAATGTGACTTCAAATTCAGATAGAGTATCATAAAGTAAGTAAAAGTTATAATAGGCACACATGCTCTATGGGAAAATGACTAGAATGGCAGTCAAACATTAGTAAAAAAAATTTCGTTATTTTTTGTATATATAAAAATAGATGTTTGTATATATGAGACTGATAAACTCCAATATCGTTTGAGCGATCACCATGAAAGTTGACACATGTATTTTTTCATGGAGAAGGTTTTTATACTATCCATGTTACTTTAACTCCCCACTAGATGGCGCTGCTGCACTCATTTAACTAGAGTAGCCTGTAGTAAAAGTAGTGACAACTCGTAGTCGGCGCCATGTTGTGTCGAACTTGTGGCACGAATTACTGGCGTTTGATTGTTTTTTCCATGCATTTGGTGTGATAGCTCAAGAATTTGTGAAAATAAATTAAATGTATCATCCCAAAATCATGGAAACAACAATCAAATGTCACTAATTCTTGTTACTAGTTCGACACAACATGGCGCCGACTATGAGCTGTCACTACTCTTTTACTACCGGCTACTCTACATTTAACCAGACTGAGCTACAGCGACGCGTGGCCGGATAGCTAGTATTATATAAATAAATCAATCAAATGGTATTACACACTACTCCATCTAATGCCTATTACGATCAATGAAATGACATTTCTGCCATGATTTTGCATCAGATGGTCCGGAAATGTCATTTCATCGACCGGAATAGGCATTAGATGGACTAGTGTGAAATATCATTTGTTGACAAACATATGCAACCCCGTTTCAAAAGTTTAGAAACCTTTTAACAAAGGAACAGTGTACCCACATGTGATATTCTTTTTTCACAAAACTGAACAAAATATGCTAAAAAGCAAAACACATTCCTATAGTTCGCCATTTTCTCTTTAATATGACATATAAAATGACCTTTGATATAAATAAGTTTGAATATCCTGACCCCCCCTCCCTCTCCTTTCTAAAGTTTAGAAACATCTACTTGGCGTTTGAAAAGTTTAGAAACATCACCTAATATGCCTATTGAAATTAACGAAGTTGTATAAAGGTAGACTTTCACTTAGTACAGTACAACAACACAGTTAATAACACTGGGCAACAATTTTTTATGAAAATCATGTACCCAAAACCAAAGTGATCTTTTTATACTAATTCTGTATTGCTGAAAACGAATATCATAACAAAAATTCTGAGTTGGCTACAAATATTTAGAAAATGTCATACCGAAAATCACGCTTTTTGAATGTCATAGCATGTATTATACTTGCCTAGAGATGATGTCTCTTCATCTTTCTCTTGTACTGAAGGTCAGGAGCATCTCTACTGATTGCCCAGCAGTAGTCCGCCAACATACTTGCTGACCATTTGCCCTGATACCGCTTCTCCATGGTTGATATTAACTGGTGAAACCGTTCACCGTGCTCATCACTGACGGCACCACAGTTTTCGGGAAAGAAGTCAAGATGAGAGCTGAGGAAATGTATCTTCACAGACATGTTGCATCCAAGTTTGTGATACTGAGATAGCATGTTATCCACATGCTGAACTTAGTCGACAGATTTGACATTACCCAGAAAGTTCAATGACACAAGGCGGAACGCATCCCAGGCGGCTTTCTCATTTGACTGAAGTAAACTGTCAAACACACTGTCAAAGTGGAGTGGCGGAAGATTGATGTTTGTTGGTTTGAACCAGTGAGGGATGCAGCACGTTTTTCTGACCAACTTGAAACTGTGATCTCTTTGGCCATTCTCGTTGAATGTAATGCAGGTCTCTTGCACGGCTGTCCCATTCACACAAGAAGCAGCTGTACTTTGTAAAGACCAGCTGCAGACCAGTCAAAGTGATGGTAGTGTTGTATCATCATAAATTCATATCCAAGCAGGTATTACGTAACCACACCTCTCATTAACCACAGCTATCATATTAATTCTAAAAGTTTGTACTTATTATAAGGGGTGTATACTGTATACATAGGTATATTATAATATATATAATATATAATATCATTGCAAGTATATAATATTTATGCAAGTGATAATAATTACTGATTTTTCTATATATGCATTACATATAAAAGGTTGAATAAGTCATACCACGTAGCAGTCGTACCTCAAAAACTATAGCCAAAAATTAAATTTGGTTTTCATATTTGTGTTCAGGACACTTTTTTAGTCCGGATTTGGCTATTTTTAATTAAAGTACATTTTCACTGTTGACCAGTGTAATTGAAGAGGAAAAAAGACATTGTTGTGCTTAAAAAATCAGGGAAGACAATTTCCGAAATTGAAAAATCAGCTGTTTCAAAGTGCCTGAAACGTGTACGTGAAGAGAATGGAACCATTCGAGATGCAAATCATCGAACTAGGAGGCCGCGTAAAACTAACAAACGTGACTTGAGAAAGTTGAGAGCTGTTGTGAAAAAACACAGGTTTGGCTCAGCATCAGTCTTGAGCCTGCTTTGATCTAGAAATCTTCAAAAGAAGATATCAAAATTCACTACTTGGCGAAGATTAAATGAATTGGGTTACCGTGCGCGTGTTCCAATAAACCCCTCATCTAAATCGAAAATAACGCAGTGATCGAAACAATATGACGGTTGCTTCTATGATGACTGAAGGAAAGTCATATGGACTGACGAAAGCACGTTTCGGCTTGGTGTTGGTGGCCAAGGATGCCGTCTTTATCGTTCCAAGGGAAAGGAATATAGCCCAGACAGCTTGAAATCAATAGTAAAATTTCCTCAGAAGGCCATGATGTGCGGACGCTTGACATCAGCTGAATACGAAAAATGTGCATCATCAGTGAAAATGTTAATGCAGTTGTTTATGAACAAATTTTGGAAAACTTTCTGATCCTGACTCTGAAAAATCTTGAAGATGAGGAAATGAAATTTGTATTCCAGCAAGACAATGCCAACTGCCATAAAGCTCGTCAAGTGAAGGCATGATTTCCGAGAAACAACGTTCCACTCGTGGAGAACTGGCCAGCAAATTCACCCGACTTAAATCCGATCGAGAATTTATGGATGTATGAGGTGCGATACAAAATTTTCCGGATTGGAGCTGTATAACCGAAACGTGAAATAGTTTCAATGCACGCCGATGGATGGCAATAGGTACTTGTTTTGTGATCTAGGGTACCAAATTTCATCGTGAATGAAGCAATTGTCGCTTGTATAGACGCCGTTTTGTTAGAAGTTGTTGACGTTGCATTGCGATTTTTCATTCTTTGACGTTGCATAAAGAATTCATGCCGTTGGGTCACACTGTCAATTCACAGTTCTACTGTGATTCTTAGACGCCTTCGTAAAGATGTCAGAAGGAAACGGCCGGAATTTTGGCGAGCAAAAACACTGGGTTCTTCATCACGATAACACGCCCGCCCACCGCTCATTGAACACAAAACGGTTTTTGACCAATAATTCGATGACCATCCTCCCCCATCCGCCTTCTCACCAGAAAAACTATGAAGCGTTAGTGTGACCCACTGGCGCGAATTCTTTATGCAAAGTCAACAACTTCTAACAAAACGGCGTTTATACAGACGCGAACTACTTCATTCATGATGAAATTTCGTACACTCTCACAAAAAGTACCTAATGCCATCAATCGGCTTGCATTGAAAATATTTCAAGTTTGTTTTACAGCGCCAATCCGGGGAATTTTGCATTGCACCTCGGACATGAAGAAGTTTCAGGGAGAAAAGCCAGCCAAACTTGAGGAGCTCAAGTCAAATATGAAGCATTGCTAGGCAGAAATCTTTGCTTCTTTTTGTTAATCATAAGTGATGAGAATGCCAGAAAAGTGCAGAGCAGTCATTAGATCCAAAGGATATCCCGCTAAATACTTAATTTTATTTCTTCAAAATTCAAGTTGTTTACATTTGTTTAATGTTATCTTTTGTTCATACATTTTATTTTTGGTTTGTTGTATTACGGTTGTTGTGCTCGTGTTTCAAAATTTTTGAAACGCCAAGTGAATGTTTCTAAACTTTTGAAACTAGATGTGCTCAATGGCAGGATATTCAAAATCATTTGTACCAAATATAAATCTTTATAAGCCATATTAAAAAGAAAATGTTTCACTATAAGGAGGTGTTTTTCATTCTGCATAACCTTGTTCAGTTTTGGGGGAAAAAATCTCACATATAGTATACAGTTCATTTGTGAAAGGTTTCTAAACTTTTGAAACGGGGTTGTATAATGTCAGACTTAAAATTTTGACCATACTTTGACCTCTATTTTGGCTATGAACCCCAATTTTATAGCATTTAGCTGCCTATTATAGCTTTACTTATTTTTGTCGCTCTAAATCACCATCCGCCTGATGACAAATTCCTTTTTTATCAAAACACGTCTTGATTTAAAATCAAACACCTCTTTCCATAAGAACGATATTTTGTAGATTTAGTTCCTTAGTGAAACTGGAAGTGACATCCAGCGACGAAGCAGCATAGCACGCACCGTTGAAGCAAGATAGTATTTTATCATGAACTTTTGGCTCGCACAACGATCAATCTGGATGTGCTGGTTCGTGCATTGCAAGAAGTAGACTGTCACTTGGATATTGCCGTAGGACAACGAAATTCCCATTTTGAATGCTTGTGATTCATTGAGATGTGCGTGAACTTTGAAGCTTTCCTATTAATTTATATCTTAACTAGAAGAGGCACCCGGCGTTTCCCGGGATATTTACAGTTGTAGGTAAACAGAACAACCTCAAGAAGTTAAATAATAACAAATTGGTTTTCAATAATTTTGCAATTTCTTGCTGGTAGACGAAGCTCCCGTTATTCAGATGTTTCCGACGCCCAGAGAAGTTTTTGTCTTCTCTGACCAATACTCATTCATTTCTGCGGTGGCATTCGATAACCACTGGGTTACTTACCACTTGCTCAGTTTCTCAATAGTCTGCTAACTCTCCATTATCTCCAGTTACCGATCATTTTAAGATTTTTTTCAAGAAAATGTTAAGTTCTAAGGACTATCAATTCTAAGAAACGCCCAAACAACAGGAATTCTATCATTGTTACAAATCAATTTTGTTTTATAATTCGCAAAGTGGAACGAATCTTCATTACATAGCTTAATCAACCTCATTTATATGTACAAACTATGTTGCGTGATGATACCATTGTTGAATAATGGTGAATTGCATGATAACATTGTTGATACAAACTTTGCCTTGCATTGTTGGTCATGTGATATCTCTTATTAGTATGTCTAGCTATCATTATGAATATCGATTGTGCAAAGTTTCACCAAGATCGGAATAGAACTGTAGATTTGTATTAAATACACACAAACAAACCCACAAACAACCTTCTTTATATACGAGGGTTGGGGCATAAGTCATGGCAACTATTTTTTTTTATGAGAATTCAAGCATGGGTGGAAAATGTGAAATATACAGATGAAAGGACAAGGAATGGACGAAATGTACGGACATTTAACAACACGCCAACACTTTGCTTCTCATGTTTCATACGTTTCATGCTTCTGGAAAATTTAATGTGGAAAATGATTACAGATTTCATTTTCCAGAATAAGTAACAGAAATCAAAATAGAGAACTGCTGTTTTGATATACGAGCGTTGTTCAACTCTGGTTACATCCACCTTGCACGGCGGTTGACTAAGAACTGATTTAACATTGCTCTCTGCGCAACATCAATAACTCACGGAGCCATCTAATGTTGTGGAAACATACTACCAGTCACAGCTTCCTTGAGACATATGACATTTTATGATACCATCCCTTAGCTCTGAGGAAAAAAAATAGTTGCCATGACTTATGCCCCAACCCTCGTATATACAGGTGATTCAGAAAGGTAGGTCAAGAATGAAATACCATGTACAGTTTGTAGCGGGAAACAAAATTTTTCCTATAAAAATGGATCCGGAAATGCATCCTTACAGAGATAATGCAACTTGTACGAGGTAGGAATGACATTACAGTAGGTGTTCAAAATGCCGACCCTGAGCCTCGATGCAGGTATTTAGTCTGCGGACGAGATTCCCGCGAACTCTGGTGAAGATGTGGGTGATCACGGTCTGGAAAACGCTGTTGGTAAATCCTTTCCGCTTCATTAGCATTACCCTGTGCCTCGCCGTAGACGAGATGCATGTCCGCCAGCTCCGCATTAGTCAAGCGGTCCCTTGTACGACATTGGAGTTACATGTTTCGTTTCCTCTCTTTTAAAGGAGAGAACACGAACAATTTACATGTTTAGATCCTAATTTACAAGGACCCTACCATTGCCGTCCGAGTAACGCACATCCATTCCTACCTCGTACAAGTTGCATTATCTCTGTAAGGATGCATTTCCGGACCCATGTTTATAGGAAAAATATTGTTCCCCGCTACAAACTGTACATGGTGTTTCATTCTTGACCTACCTTTCTGAATCACCCTGTATAGATAGATTATTAAAAAAACATGACTGACCTTTCTGATCTGTGGATACCTTGATGTAAAGGAGGAGACGTTGGATACCACTATTTCCATAATGAGTTTATTCATCATATCATGGATGTACATTTCGGCTTTCAGGTAACTATTTTCAGTATGAATCCACGTTAATTGCATCATGCAAGTTGTGGATGTGACGAGTAGCGAAGGCTATTTGTAATCAGTCGTCTACAGCTAATCTTATAAAACTTGTGTTGGCATGAGATCGGGTAATCATGAAAAACATTTAACAAAGCGAGCTACTGTCATGTTCCATGACCAATTTGTGACAGGCAATAATATTGAGTTCACTTGTACCAGGTATAAGACTTAACTCGTCACAAATGCTCCATAGCATCATGCTGATAATCTCGTCTGCATGAAGCAGGAGAATCTTGATCATTGGTAAAAATGATCATGAAACGCTTCCAAAGGTCTCAAAGACGCGTGCCTTCTTATCTCTCGCGGAGCAGTAGTGCTTGAAATTCGCCGTCTGATATCATAACCGAGTAGAGGGAAGCATCGTTGTGCCGCGAGATGTTTCTCCCTGCATAATCACTGCAACCTGATATTTGCTTTACTGTGAACTTTCGGTTCGCTTTTATGATTCTGACCTTGGTCATCAACCTATGACCCTTGAGTTTTTGCTTATTGGTTTAAAGCTCTTGTTCTCTTTTGTACACCATTCGTTTAGGAGATATTGTTTAGGAACTGCTAATCCAGTTCTTCGAGCATTCATAATCATTGCTCGTGTGAAATCAATAAAATTTCCCGGTTGACTATGTTAGTGCTCTCATTGTACGTCTAAAAGCATAAGACTTCTATTATATATTTATACTTCTCTGCTATATATATATGATGCTTACATTCACATGGAAACACTTTCGAGATGGAGTGTTCCTATTAAATTGATCGTCCAATGTAAAAACCATTTCTGCCTCTACAATAAAGATCCTGCGATTCCTCATATATGACTCAGAAATGTAAACCATAGGATTTAAGATCACACATAATTCTATGATCTTTTTTCGTTGGTAGCGTTCTATCATGCGCTATAAATTTAAAAACAGAAATTTGTAATTACTGTACTTTTAAATTTAATTCCTGCAGATATTATTTAAAGGGATATATCTATGGAAAATAAATAAAGACATTATGAAGAAACTTCATCAAATAAGGACTTTGAAAATAGTGAGGAAAAAAGTCAAGAGTAACTCCATATTTCACATGACGTTGAATCTTTTAAGAGCTTTAACATCTGCAGATAGTGGCATAACTTTACGTCTTCTTGAAATTTTATGCAAGCTCCTTGAAATTTTCTCCAAAGATGATCACGCTTTTTCGATCATTCAAGAGACCATGCTTATATGAACTTGAAGAGCTCTTGATCATAAAAAATGTTGTAATCACTTCACTTAATATCAAAAATAAGTGATATTTAATTAAAAGGAGTGGAAATCATCTTCCACTGTAATTGACACGATTACATAGATTAAAAACTTGCTGCCATTTATCAAGGAAACGCCTCGCACGATTTTGTAGGATTGCATGCGTAAGAGGAAGAAGCAATTAGCATAATTCTACATAACTGAGGCAAGCTATCACAAAATGTAGAAATAAAAAGTTCAACAGGATAACAGCAAATATAATGTACAGCATTCACTGAAAATTAATTTTAAGAAGGATTTAGGAGGTGGTACAATGGTGTAAGAATACTACATTACAGCAACTGAAGACAAGAATGATATCAACGAAAAGAAAATACAAAAATGGAAATAAAAACAGCATGTTACCCTAAAAATTAAAACTAAAAAATATTAATTAATAAACTATTAAATAAAAACTTAAAAATCAATATATAAATAAAGTATGAAAATGAAAAAAAAAAACGAGAATAATAATAGCAAGAATATAACTCGTAAAACGATTTTCAAATATGCTGAAAAGAAGAATATAAATATTTGTTGTTTAATATTACAGTCATATTTTTTATACAGCAATGGCTTAAACTGCATGTCAATTTACGTATTCGATTGCAGCGTTCACACGAATCTTTCTAAACACGCACGAAATGAGAAATGAAATGCTCGCGCGTCTAAATGCTTTAAACTACTTCGACTATGATCTTTCCACTGCTACAGCTATTCATCCCTTCTTAATCAAAGTTACTATTCATCCCTTCTTGATCATTGTTGCAAAGCATTGTCGGGAAAAATCTTGTAAGCATTCCAAGAAGCTTTACCTGTGACACAGATGTGATTTTAAATTTCAATATTTCACTTTTACTTGCAGTTGGTTTAAATAAACAATGGAAATACCTTTGATTCTATCCACACTCACATCATTTTTAAATATAGGCCTAACGTTAATTAGCTATTTTAAGAATAGGCCTAACATTAATTAGCCATTTTAACAATAGGCCTAACATTAATTAGCTGTTGTTAACAATAGGCCTAACATTTAGTTATTTTTAACAAGAGGCCTAACATTTTATAGTCATTTTAACTATAGGCCTAATATAAGACATTTTTAACAATAGGCCTAACATATAGTCATTTTAACTATAGGCCTAATATTAATTAGCCATTTTTAACAATAAGCCTAACATTATACAGTCATTTTAACTACAGGCCTAACATTGATGAGCCATTTTTAAAAATCGCCTTTAAATTAGTCACATTTTACCATAGGCCTAACAGCACTGAACTTTAAAACGACATGAGCACGTGCTCCAAGCTGCTATCAACAATGCTTAAGTGATAACCAAAAAGTAACTTTGTATTCACTTATGACTCGTCGGTAGGAATCGATTGATATATTACATGCCCTATGTTCATATTCTTAACATTGGTGCACGTGCCTGAAGGGGCCCAGGAGAGCTCATCAAAAGTTGATATATCGCAGTTGAGTTCTTCCATTTTCACGTCATCGTGCAAACGATGGCCGGCCAGACACAAAGATATTGATTACGCTTGTATTCTTATACAGGGTGTAAATTTTAAGTTGACAAAGCAGAATAACTCGAAAAATAAGCTTCACACGAAAAAATGCGTAGAATCCAAAGTTGATTATTTTCGAGGGGGCATCTGCTGGTGCTAAAATTAGCCCACCCCCCCCGGCCCCTGGGGGTGGGGCGGGGGGCAACTTTAAAATTTCAAATGGGAACCCCTATTTTTTATTGCAGATTCAGGTCCTACATAAAAAACTACGTACATTTTGTCTGAAACATTTTTTTTATTTTTGGTAGATGGCGCTGTAATTCAAGAAAATCCATTTTCTCATTTTTGCGTGGAAATAACTAATTTATTATTCATTTCGATTCCTACATTGTTTTAACTACAATGTAATTTGAAGACATTTCGTCAACAAACAAATAACGTAAACATTGGCATTTTTTTCAGAATGTTTACATTTTAAATTCTGATCTTTAGAAGAAAAGATTGTAATTTTTCAACTGTTTTTGTGAGTGTACAACGCCGTATTGCTTTTGAATTTACATTATGAATTATCTTTCTGTGGAAGAAAAAATTGAGATGGTGTACATTTATGGAGAAAGTGGGAGAAATTTTGATAATGCAGTCGCGCTTTATGCTCAGCGTTTTCCTGGCCAAACGCGATCACGGTCTTCTTTTGTTCGAGTTATTAAACAATTTACTGCGGAAGGTAGTGTGAACCAGAAAAAAAGAACCCGTGCAGCTACTGTTTGTGGAGAAAACAATCAAGTGTCAGTCCTAGCTGCTGTGGCTCATAATCCACATGCGAGCACAAGAGAAATATCAAGGCAATCAGGAATTTCACATATGAGTGTTTGGAAAATGCTGAAGCTCCACAAATTTCATCCATATCATGTATCTATGCATCAGGAACTACATGGCAATGACCACCAAAACCGTCTAACGTTTTGTCACTGGGCACTTCAGCAGATGCAAACAAACCAACATTTTTTTGCACGAGTTCTTTTCTCCGATGAGTCAACATTCACAAACCACGGGGAAGTTAATCGACATAACATGCATTACTGGAGTGAACAGAACCCACACTGGATTCGAGAAGTCAACCATCAGCGACCTTGGTCAATTAATGTTTGGTGTGGGATAATTGGCGATAAACTTATCGGTCCATATTTTATAGACGGTAATTTGAATGGCAACAAATATCGTAACCTACTTGAAAATGAACTACCAGATCTACTTGAAGACCTGAGTATTGAACTTCGACAACACATGTGGTTTCAACATGATGGTTGTCCAGCGCATTATTCATTAGTAGCGCGCGAAGTACTACATCGACTTTACCATGGTCGCTGGATCGGCAGGGAAGGTCCTGTGAATTGGCCAGCCAGATCGCCTGACCTTACATCGCCAGATTTTTTCTTATGGGGTTACCTCAAAGATATCGTTTATAAGGAAACGCCAACCACTCGCGAAAACATGATTCAAAGAATAAGAGATGCTTGCGCTGCAATTACACCAGACATGTTATCAAGATGTGTTCAGGAATTTACAAAACGAGTCAATAAATGCATCGAAGTTGGAGGTCATCAATTTGAACATTTAATTTCATAAAACGGCGAGATGCAAGGGATTTAAGGACAACAAGCAGGCCGAAAGTGAGAGGCGAGGGGACTCACTGGAAATACAAGCACCCCGAAATTCATTTACTTGCAAGTATTTGCAAATAAGAAAAAATAAAACGAAAACAATCGGTCCTTTTAAGGACCACCAAATCTTAAACGGGAATAACTTCATCTTTACACAGTCTTTTACTTTTTTACTCTGTTAGTTAATGAGTTCACTCGTTAGTACGTAGGATGTTCGGTTAGTTAGTTAGCTAATCAGTTGATTTGTTTGATAATTATAAAGTTGTGTGGCCTCATGACCACGAAACAAAACAAAATTATCCTAATCCGCGGCAAAAAATAATAAAATAATAACTTTGCGGCAAAATTTAGGAAGTAAATAAGTATTTTTTATTTCTCCGTAACCATTTCCACGCAAAAATGAGAAAATGGATTTTCTTGAATTACAGCGCCATCTACCAAAAATAAAAAAAAATGTTTCAGACAAAATGTACGTAGTTTTTTATGTAGGACCTGAATCTGCAATAAAAAATAGGGGTTCCCATTTGAAATTTTAAAGTTGCCCCCCGCCCCACCCCCAGGGGCCGGGGGGGGGTGGGCTAATTTTAGCACCAGCAGATGCCCCCTCGAAAATAATCAACTTTGGATTCTACGCATTTTTTCGTGTGAAGCTTATTTTTCGAGTTATTCTGCTTTGTCAACTTAAAATTTACACCCTGTATATAGCTTTAGCTAAAGCTCGTAATAAGGGCTCATTTTAGTACTCTTTAGGGGTCATTTTCTCGGATATAGCATTTCTAAAATCGAAAAGAATGTCATATTCGTCTTGTCCTCGTCATTTCCGTTCGAATGACATATTACATGCCTTATATTACCAATAAAAAAATTTAATGGGGGGGTTTGGGCCTCAGTAGTCACGTGATTGTTAGACCGATTTTAAACACAAACTAATCAGGTGAGCTCAGGAAGGGTCTCTATCGAAGAGCGAAAAAGTTAAAGCATTCTCGAGTAATCGTCGGACATACAGACAGACAGACAGACAAACAAACAATCAGAGCGAAACCAATATATGCTTTTCAGCATATAACAAGAACATAACTCGTAAAACGATTTTCAAATATGCTGAAAAGAAGAATATAAATATTTGTTGTTTAATATTACAGTCATATTTTATATACAGCAATGGCGAAAACTGCATGTCAATTTACGTATTCGATTGCAGCGTTCACACGAATCTTTCCAAACACGCGTGAAATGAGAAATGAAATGCTCGCACGTCTAAATGTTTCAAACTTATTCGCCTATGTTCTTTCCACCGCTATAGCTATTCATCCTTTCTTAATCAAAGTAACCATTCATCCCTTCTTAATCATTGTTGCAAAGCATTGTCGGGAAAATTCTTGTAAGCATTCCAAGGAGCTTTACCTGTGACGCAGATGTGATTTTAAATTTCAATATTTCACTTTCACTTGGTTTAAATAAACAATAGAAATACCTTTGATTCTATCCACACTCACATCATTTATAAATATAGGCCTAACTTTAATTAGCCATTTTTAACAATAGGCCCAACATTAATTAACCATTTTTAACCTCAGGCCTAACTTTAATTAGCGACTTTTAACAATAGGCCTAATATTATTTAGCCATTTTTAACAATAGGGCTAACATTAATTAGCCATTTTTAATAATAGGCCTAACATAATATAGTCATTTTAGCTATAGGCCTAACATTAATTAGCCACTTTTAATTATAGGCCTAATATTATTTAGCCATTTTTAACGTTAGGCCTAATATTAAATAGCCATTTTT
>JAHWFO010039269.1:2066337-2167854 GCA_023313115.1 Rhysida immarginata
TAGCCATTTTTAACAATAGGCCTAACATTAATTAGCCATTTTTAACAGTAGGCCTAACATTAATTAGCCATTTTTAACAATAGGCATAACATTATATAGTCATTTTAACTTTAGGCCTAACATTAATTAGCCATTTTTAACTATAAGCCTAACATTAATTAGCCATTTTTAACAATAGACCTAATATTAATTAGCCATTTTTAACAATAGACCTAACATTAATTAGTCACATTTTACAATAAGCCTAACAGCACTGAATTTTAAAACGAAATGAGCACGTGCTTCGACAAAGCTTCACTATGGGCACTTGCTCCAAGCTGCCATCAACAATGCTTAAGTGATAAACAAAAAGTAACACTGTGTTCACTTATGACTCGTCGGTACGAATCAATTGATATATTACATGCCCTAAGTTCTTATTCTTAACATTAGTGCACGTGCTTTAAGGGGTCCACGAAAGCTCTTCAAAAGTTGATATATCGCAGTTGAGTTCTTCCATTTTCACGTTATCGTGCAAACGATGGCTGGCCAGACACAAAGATATTGATTATGCTTGTATTCTTATATATAGCTTTAGCTAAAGCTCGTAATAAGGGCTCATTTTAGTACTTTTTGGGGTCATTTTCTCGGATGTAGCATTTCGAAATTCGAAAAGAATTCATATTCGTCTTGTGCTCGTCATTCCCGTTCGAATGACATATTACATGCCTTATATTGCCAATAAAAAAAATTAATTGGGGGGTTTGGGCCTCAATAGTCACGTGTCTGTTAGACCGATTTCAATCACAAACTAATCAGGTGAGCTCAGGAAGGGTCTCTATCGAACAGCGAAAAAAGAACTTGAAAAAGTTAAAGCATTCTCGAGAAATCGTCGGACATACAGACGGACGGACGGACGGACGGACAGACGGACAGACTGACACACAAACAGAGCGAAACCAATACATGCTTTTCAGCATATAATAATGTGACAACATCACGGGTAAAACCCTCGGAATAAAACCGGGGAAGCCCCGAGTTGCCCCCCCCCCCCACCCCCCACAGGCAAGAGCCCAAACGGAGTTGATGAAAACACATAAAAAAGAACTAAAGAAAAAGAAATCAAACAGAAGGGACAAAACAAAGAAAGAAAATTAAATGCTAGTTCAAAGGTTAAAACAGCAGGAACAAGTCTGCTATAGTCAACAAAAAATATCAAATGAATTTTGGTTATTGTTAAACAAGTAAATTAATTTAAAAGCCGGGTCTAAAGTAGAGACCTTAGTCCGCGATTTACCGAGAAACACAAGAATCTGATTATTCCTACTACCACTGGGAACACGAAAACCTATTAATTCCATGGTACATGGCGAAATATGTTGCCCATTAATTATCTTTCTTAATGTACCGAGAAGAGCACAGTTAATAACTTGTGAGAGATTAAAAGCGGGTGGGAGGAAGGTATTGTCAACAAGATGAAGAGCACGAGTAACAAAAGAACTGAAGAATGAAGTTTGGATTGGAGATGCTCAAGTAGCTGTGTATTCCCAGAGAATCAGATCCAAACAGCATATAAAATTTTGGACGGAATAAGTGCTCTATACAATAATAAGAAAGTCTTTTCCTTCTGGAAGATATTCGTTAAACATTTTATAATTCCGAGGCGTTTACTGATTTCTAACAGCAACTGTTCAAGGTGGTCAGTAAAAGTCAATTTAGAACTGAACACAACTCTCAGGTCTTTGATTCTATAACAACGTTGAATTTTGTTTTGTAATAAGCTATAGTCATATACAAAATTGACCACCCTCCTAGAGTAGGTTAAGCAAAACCTTTTAGAGGCGTTCAGAACAAGTCCGTTATTGATAGCCCACTGATGGACTGAGATCGCTGCCTGAGAGGGATTATAACAGTCATTCCAGTTGTGAATGGCGGAGAACAGTTTCAAGTCATCGGCATAAAGTAGAAAATTCACCTGGATACTTTTTATATAATGGATAATGTCAACTATAAATAGGTTGAAGAGAACCGGGCCAAGTGGAGACCCCTGGGGGAATCCACTCCTTATTCTGCCTCTGACGCTATATATTCTGCCTAACCTTTAACCACAAAACACCTGTCGATGAGTAAAGAGGTGAACCAGTTAAGAAGATTCGCAGTCAAGCCTACTCTGCTAAGTTTTCGTAAAAGCACTTTGAAGTTAATACTATCAAATGCCTTACTGAAATCGAAATAAAGTACATAAACCTGATTCCTTTGGTCAATGTTAGAAACCAAGTAATGAAGAAAGCAGGCAAGATTAGTGGAAGTTGATCGATGCTTCCGGAAGCCGTTCTTCTTGAAGCAGGTAAGGTTCTATATACGACGACAAATGCGTAGCAATATACGTCTCCATAATTTTCGCCGGGAAAGGAACGATGGTGATAGGCCTAAAATCCGAAGATGAAAGAGGTCTTGCATTTTGGGCACTGGAATCATATTGATCTGTTTCCACTCTTTAGGATAAACACCAGTACTGAGAGATAAGTTAAACAGTTTATGTATTGGGTGAAATAACGCGGGCAAGCAGTCCTTGTACACATAATCCGGAATACCATTGGAATATTCTAGTCTGGAAGCGGAAATTTTCGAAGAAAGTTTTAAAATGTCGGAGGGAGAAATATCTAGCAATTTTAATTTCCCATGAACTCGATCCCAGTAAGATGATGAACTGAGGTCGAGGGCAGGAGGATCCGTATCATTACTCATGATTTTCTCAAAATGAGAAACGATATCTTCAGCTGAACAATTACGTGACCAATGCTTTCTGGAAGAGTTATTCCCTAACAGCTTTTTGGTGATATTCCAGAAGGCAGATTTAAATTTCTTTCTAACCATTTTAAAGATCATATAATCCGCAGGCAATTTAGATCGTATGTATCTGCTATGACATCGCTGTTTCTGGACCCATAATTGCACTGTAGCCTTTGAAATAATAATAATAATAATAATAATAATAATAATAAAATTATCAACAAATTAAAATTATCATTTTAATTGAAATTGAGTGACGACAATGCAGAGGAAAAGGAAAATGGAACATGAAAACGAAAATATGACTGAGGGCTTTATAACAAATCAGGACTCCATTTGGATAATAAGTAAGTTCTTGTGATTAATTATTTATTGCTTTAAAAATGGCTATATTAATTTTCCTGAGCATTTTATACAGGTATACGATTTCCATTTCATGCGCATACAGGGGCGTACAAAGCAAAAGTGGATTTTCCGTCTCTGTACATGTGTTTAATGAAACTATGTTGCGCTTTAAATTGGATTTTGAACGATCTTTTATGGTTTTTCCTACATGGTAATCATTGGAGGATTTGGAACGTAATTTGCAAATACTTCATGTTTCGTATGTTTTTTTGCAGTTTTATTATTTGGGTTAAAGGTTGTTCTGCGTTATTTATTAATCCTGAGGCTATGGTAAAATCATTTTCTTCAAAAGATTGCGTGTTTACTTCTTACATAATTACCATGGGGCATGTTTTCTGTGACTTTATGTTCTTCTATATTGGTAAATGTTATTCTTTTCTTTTCTTATAAGATTTTTTTCAATCATATTTTTTTTCCTACGGCATTTAATTTTTATTTTCCATTCATTTTTACACTACAATATATTAGAAAAGTAACCGAGGGCACAATGACTGAAATATTAAAAAACTTTTTTTTTGTAAGTAATTTTTTTTTTTGGAGGAATTGTGAATTTGTTGCTGTCGATTTGCTGTAGAGTTTTAAGTTTGAATTGGTTGATATCATATCTGTGAATCTGAAACAAAATAGTTAGTCTAAATACAAGAGGATATCAGAAAGTGATGCCATTTATTTTTTAACAGAGGAAATATAGTCCCTGTGTTAAAGTTAACATAGCCCAAAAGAAGGCTGAATACATGCAGAGATATTGCTTAACAAGAATTTTTTCCTGCGCACGTGCACTACGTGCTACCAATCGTTTTACAAATGGCCGCCGCCATCACATCGTTTACAATGGAAGAATAGCGAGCTGTTTTAAGGTTTCTTTTCGGAAATTCATGGGGAAATGGTATTTGTTTACCGTGCCGACTGCCTGGACTATTCCAATGTTTGCAAATGGTGTAAAATGCTTCGGGAAGGAAGAGTTAGCCTTGCCGATAAACAGCGTTCTGGGCGGCCTGCGTCAGCAGGAACACCAGCCGTTATCGAGGACATTAACAACACAATCAGAGAAAACCGTCGCATTTCCTTGAAAGAACTAAGTGAAACGTTTCACACATCCTATGGATCTGCTTGTGATCCATTATCGCAAAGTCTGTTCGTGTTGGATTCCAAAAAGTCTGACACCAGAACAGACCAGCAAGAGAATGACGTGCAGTCTGCAACGTCTGCAGCGTTACAAACAGGAGGAAAATGCGTTTCTGAATGTCAGTGTTACAGGAGATGAGTCCTGGTTCTCGCACTTCATATTGAGCCTAAAATTGCAAGCATTGTGTGGAAACATCCTAATTCTCAGGTTCGCAAAAATTCAAAGTTTCCCCCTCAGCTCGGAAGATTATGCTTACAGTATTTTGGGATATGCAAGGCATCCTACTCGCAGAGTTCCTGCCTCATGGGTCCACCGTGTATGCCGCTATCTATTGTGAAACGTTGACTAAACTGCCACTTGCTAATGGGGATAAGCGACCAGAAAGAGGAAACGATGTTCGAATTCTTCATAATAACGCACGCCTGCAAACTGGCCTATCGTCAAAGCAAAACTGGTCCGTTTCGGTTGGGAGGTTCTGGACCATTCAGTCTACAGTCCGGAGTTAGTGCCCTCGGACTACCACATCTTTGGTCCCATGAAGATATTTCTGGGTGGTCAGAGGCTTGAGACGGACGAGGAATCTGCCGTGCGCCACTGGCTATATTCACAGCCGACGGAGTTCTATGAGCGGGGTATCCGAGAATAAATGCCTAAGTCTTCAAGGTTCCTATGTGGAACAGTACATAAAGAAGGGGAGTTTCAACTGAACTTAATTATTTACCAGTATGTTTTGTAATTTTCTTTGAAAAAAATAAATGGCGTTACTTTCAGATATCTCCTCGTAGTTCATGTAGTCATTTTTCGTTTGGTATTATTGTCTCCCAAATTCAAATTTTTAAATTATTTAATTCATTTTGGGGTTTTTTTTTAATATTTTTATGTAATTAATTTATTACTTATTTACTATTTGTCACGTGGATTTTAGCAGAGTGAGCGTGACAAAGAGAAAAGAACGACAAAGTTTTTATAATGAAAATAAATCTTTATTTGAACTTAGAATAAAGATTAAAGTTAATGGGAAAAAAATATAAGACTTGCACAGTGGAAAGTTTCTACGCACTGGGAATTGAAGTAGGATATAAAGTCTATATGGTCGTTGCCCGTCTCGGATGCAACGCTTGAAAATTAACGTAGAAGATCGCTGTTTGCGAAGATCTGTCGTTGATGCTGGATGCTGATCACTCTCGTAGAGCTGATCTCGGCAATCACGTCGACTTGTGCACGTACGAAACTATGATGACGTAGATAATGTAGACTCACTACGCAGAAGCACAATGATGCCCCAAAAATAAGGTAATAGCATATATTTGTGACATCTATGGCTCTTATTGCCTTCTCGTCGCTCAAATGAAACGCATTAGATGCTGACGCCCTCTTTTTGTCGCACTCACAAAAAAAAACAAGCCTACAGAGCCGTGCTGTAGTTTCGGCGAAACACACTATAACCTTAACCACAAGACACTACGTGTATTAATTGAGATAGGTAGAATGCAGACTTAATTTTCTACACAATCACCACTTCGGGAAACTAAATATTTTCGCAGGTTAAGGGAAAAGAACTGTTACGCTTATGTAACCACAAACTTCTTTGAATTAATTATGAGCACTCTATCACACTCATGAATTTGGTATCGTACTCATGTCGCTGCGTAACAGCAGAACTGCACACTGATTAACCCCACAAATCACAAACTTTATCACTTGCAGCTAGACGATAACGTTGACTGCTGAAGCTGTCATAATCCTGCCGTCTCGAACTTGACAACTCACGTCGAACGCTTACAGAGCACACCTTAAAATGAACGCAAAAGATAGCGTTAATACGACGTCATCTCAACGGTAGCAAGATTGCACATACCGCATAGAAAAAGAAATAACACGTCGATATACGCCTCGTCGCTAATCAGTGCTTCCAGAAATCACAACAAAAGAAAGTTCATTACGTCACGGGATTGAGTGTCTTATTACGCAAAAATAATGTCCAAGTCGTTAAATAAAGATTCAAAAGACCGATGGGTATTGTCCAAATACGTAGAAAAGACGCTTAGGGAAAAGAGGACGAGCTACGCGACATAATTCCCCCTGTACCACTTAGATAATAGGCACGAATTGTAAACGGAAATATGGACACGGCCTCGTCGTTTTCCACGAGTTCACTGGCGTCGTGGTGAAAGATTGTTCGAAATTCACTTAGCACCGTGGCCTGTATAACAGAGTAAATTAACGTAATATTACTTACTCCGTTAATACGTAGACTGCAAAAGCTGTCTATCCGGAACGTCAGCCTCTCGTCTCGTGCAGTAGCTTGACGACGATGCGTTTCCCCGCTTCTCCGCTCTTGGTTCCGTCCGTCGTTTTCCTCTTGCTCATTCACGGGCGGGGGAGGTCTGTCGGAACTCGCGACGTTCTCCATAGCTTGGGAAGGTGCACTTATCAGCTCGATAAACTGTTCAATGGCTCTTTCCAACCTTTCTTGCCATTCGTCGGCCTCTCGGTAGCACTCGTCGGCTGCTGCTCGCTGCCGTTCCTCGTCGGCGTGTTGCTCGCCGACCGCCTTCAGTGCCGTGGCCTCGTCCTCCCCGCTATCAGCTAACGGTCTCCTAGCCTCCGCTTGCAGCATAAAATCGTCGGAGACGCCTCTCGTATCTCCTGCTATCTGCTGGCGACGTCGTTCTCTGTATCCGCCACTACCTCGGACTTGACGCTCGTCGTTTTTACTCCTCGCGCTCCATCTTGGCTTCCTCCTCTTCAATCGCTCTCTGTCACGTGTTTCCTTCGGGATGACGAGTTCGACGTCAGCTCGCATGTTCACGTCACCTCTCCTCTCTCTCTTCGAAGATCGCTTTTCTTGGCGAAATTCACGTGACACTATTATCATTATTTCTTAAATTTTTATATCACTAACTTAACAAAATTAATTCCCAAAAAAGAAAATATCGAAGTTTATAAAGTAAATAAAATAAATAAAAAATCGCTCATGAATAATCAAATCACTCAAGAAACAGAAACTCTTCTCAATGAAATTAAACAAGTAATCTAATAACACTAGTCAACATTTTACAACTTTCTTTCCCTTAAAGAACACTTTTAAATATAGTATTTTAATACGTTTTTTTCAAATATGCCATCAAAATTTTTCTAGCATGTACAGATTTCTTGTTTATCAATGAAACGTATTTAATTTATTCAGAGTATTGGGTCTGGTAAATTTCCTTGCGATCCCTAAATATGGACACTTTAACATTGCAGCCGCTTCTCCTCACACCCATTACTTGCAGCCTCTAAATGCATATTTTGGGAACGTGACATGACAGAAAAAATGTAAAAGCAAATTCGAATTCTACATATAAATTACTCCTGAGATCAATATCTGTGGTCTTGAAAACAAAAAGTGTTTTGACTTGTGTAATTACCGCTAACATTGCGCAATAATGTAACTTAAATTTTCTGCAATTGTTATACTGTTGACCGTTTTTCTATTGTTGGAGTTTTGCATTTAAGTAAATCTTCTATTTGATGTGCCTGTAGATGGTCTAATAAGAAGAGGCTACGACGTTGGAGAAACGGATTCAGGTGAGATTTGGCGTACACGTAGAGGGTCCTTGCCTATGTATGTGTGCAGAGCCGTAGCGCGCACTATTCAGCCATTCGTGAGATAATTGACCTGAATTTGGGCACCTGAAATGGCACGCCTTATGTACGCTGTTCGCAGATGATATTTCAGCAGCAGCGATAGCGCAACGGTAAAGCGTGCTCTCGGTATCCCGTAACTTTTTGCGAGTTATTGGTTCAAGTCCCGGCCGGGGAACTTGTCTTCAAAACTCTGTACAACGTTTTTTTTTCATCCCTTACTAATAATCACGATTAAAAATGCAATTTTATTTATTTTGTTTGTCAAGATTCTTTTTTTTAAGTAAGTTATAAAAAATTTATGCTTTTATACTTTTTTATTAACTAGCAGAGGTACCCGGCGTTGCCCGGGATAATTACACTTGTAGGTAAACAGAACAATCTCAAAAAAATTAGATTATAACTCCCAATTAGTTAAATAATAACTCAATCAATACTAACAAACATTTACAAACATTTAATAACTCAATTAATAATAACAATGAAACAAACATTTTTATTTACTTTTTCAAGTTTCTTCTTTTACAGTTTCTTCTTCTGTGAAAATAAACTTCTGGTAAAATGTCCAAAATGAGGATAGCTCTCGTTGTGCAACGAGTGAAATGTGAACAGTGGAAAAACAGCTGTATATTTTAAAATGTGTCTCATTTATTGAAAACGTAAAAAAAATGCCCTGCTGTATCGAAATCATTAACGAGGTATAAGTAAACGCTTTGTTTATACCTTTATTAAATGTAAAAGAAGAAACTTGAAAAAGTAAATAAAAGTGTTGTTTTCATTGTCATTATTAATAAGAAGGTATAAAAACGCAATTTTTATAACTTATTTAAAAAAAAGAATCTTGACAAACAAAGAAAATAAAAGTGCATTTTTAATCGTGATTATAAGTAAGGAATGAAAAAAAAAACTGTTGTGCAGAATTTTGAAAAAAATTTTCCCGGCCGGGACTTGAACACGCAAAAACTTACGGGATGCCGAGCGAACGCTTTACCGTTGCTGCTGACAAATCATGTGCGCACAGCGTACTTAAAGCGCGCCCCTTCAGGTGCCCAAATTTCAGGTCAATTATCTCGCGAACGGGTGAATAGTGCGCGCTACGGCTCTGTACACATACACAAGCAAGGACCCTCTACGTATACGCCAAATCCCACCTGAATCCGTTTCTCCAACGTCGTAGCCTATCTTTGTAAGATACTGAAACGCGTATAATCGTTAATATATACTATGTATAATCTTTATATTGTTGCCACAGTTAAATCTTTTTTGAATTAAATTCAGCAAAGACAATTATTATGGAAGATACAATAGTTTTTATTTTAAGTATTATTTTATTTTTTTGTATTTCCACTTGGAAACATTCCCGCTTTCATTTATTATTGTTTCCATCTTACTCAGGGATGCATCATTTTCTGTTTGATTTCATTAGTCCCTTTTATAGTATCTTTAATCTTTAAAATTGATCGAAATGTGTATTCGTCAATATTTAATAGAATAAAATCAATAGTTTGCTCATGTTTTCGCTTAAACAGCTTTTACGAAAGAGTAATATAAAGTGCAGAAAGTATTCTGGCCATAACAAAGAAAGTGCATGTCTATACGTATAATTGTTTAATACTGCAATGGCCAAAAGTAGACAATAAATTGCCACGCCTAATTTTCTTATTCGTGGGCTTCACTGTAGTAATACAGTCGAATCTCGATATAAGGATACCTGATAAAAGGATAATCCGCTTATAAGGATACAGAGTGTACACACAGTCCCATTTTATTTTATCTGTCCTTCGTAACTCCTTATAAGGATATTTTCTTCTGGTCTCGGGGACATCCTTATACCGAGGTTCGACTGTATAATGTTTTATGTTCTTGCTTGAAGTCAGCTAATAAAAAGAGAATTCTTGGTTTCAGCAATTTCGTCATTATTAAGTACCGAAAGGTGCTTTATGCTATCAGTGTGGGGAAACGTGTCTGTCCGTCTGTCTGTCTGTCCGTCTGTCTGTCTGTCTGTCTGTAACTCAAACTCCTCCGAGGTTATGAAAGATTTTCAAAATCTGTTTTCGTCAGTCGATGAATATGGTTCATGGCACGAACCAGTTACAAATATTATCTAAATCGGTTCATTGGCACGTGCACAAATGGTACCTCTATTTTCCCGCCCAGCAATTTTCAATGGGAAGAAATATTGAGTATTATATCAAACAAATCGTAATGACGAGATAGATGCGGTTATTCATTACTATTTTCGTCAGTCGATGAATTTGGTACATGCCATGAAAAAATCATAAATTTTATCTAAATCGGTTCATTAGCACGTCCACAAATGGTACCATCACGACCCCACCTAGCAATTTTCAATGGACAGATATATTAAGTAATATGTCAAACAAATCTTAATGACGAGATACAAGCGAATATAAATTACTATTTCTGCCAATAAATATGGTTCAGGAAATGAACCATTTTGAAAATTGTTGCAATCGAAACATTGGCACGTGCACTAATGGTACCTTTATGACACCTTCAAAAATTTTCAATGATAAGATATGGCATGTAATATATCAAACGACTTAGAATGATGTGTCATGAATGATTATAACGTAAAATTCATGATAATCCAAATTGGTTTCAAGGAACCTGGTTTAGTGGAACCATGATGGTTCATTGGAACTTTCAATGCTAAAATATGGCATGTAATATATCAAACGATTTGGAATAAGGTGCCATGAATGATTATAACGTAAAATTCATGATAATCCAAATTGGTTTCAAGGAACCTGGTTTAGTGGAACCATGATGGTTCATTGGAACTTTCAATGCTAAAATATGGCATGTAATATATCAAACGACTTGGAATGATGTGTCATGAATGAATATGACGTAAAATTAATGATAGTCCAAGTTGGTTTCAAGGAACCTGGTTTAGTGGAACCATTATGGTTCATTGGAACTTTCAATGCTAAAATATGGCATGTAATATATCAAACGACTTGGAATGATGTGTCATGAATGAATATGACGTAAAATTAATGATAGTCCAAATTGGTTTCAAGGAACCTGGTTTAGTGGAACCATTATGGTTCATTGGACCTTTCACTGCTAAAATATGGCATGTAATATATCAAACAACTTGGAATGATGTGTCAAGAATGAATGTAACGTAAAATTAATGATAGTTGAAATTTTTTCAAAGGTACGGGGTTTAATGGTATCATAATGGTCCATTAGAAACTTCCAATGTTAACATAGGACGGTTTAAAAATATAGTTCCGCGAATGGTTTAGTTTAACCTTTCGGTACTTGGTTATGTCATTCCTTAATGGTTTATATAGATTTGTTTTAAGATCAAAACGCAGTAACAGGAATAACGTCAACAACTTGAAGCTTTAAAAACATTTTTCAACCGCAGATAAGCGAATGACATAACTCCTTCTTTATTTCTGTAGCACATTCACCACCCGCTTATCTGAGCTTGAAGGCATGTTTTAATAGCTAAAGTTTGTGACCAAAAAATTTATTTCTTTTATTTTGGTGCACGTTGTGGTAAAGCTGGGTGTATTAAAAATTTAATTTTTCGGCAATTTCGCTCCCTCTCTCGCCCGCTTTCTGTAAAGTTTTCTGAAGCAATTTTCTCTTCCTTAAGATAAAATAAATTCAACAAAGGATTTTGTTTTATTCAGAGCCCATATTAATCATAAAGTAAGATTCAAAATCTCAAAATCATAAAAAGGATGGATAAAGATGGAAAGCAAGAGAGACGACAGCAAGAGACATTTCAATCTCTTTTACATTCTAAAGCTTTTTCGTGGCTCCTTCCATTCCCCTTCTTTTGTTATCTTGGCGGAGTAGAAAGCCTTTGCTTCTCTGGTTTTTCTGCTGCTCTGTGGGGACGTGGTCTCGTAGTCTGGGCTGCTGATGGCGATGCGTCTAAACACGGCCATCCGGTGCCAGGTGGTCTGGCCACCCGCCATCTTCTGCTCCCTCGAGCGCCTGTAGACAGCTGCTGGTTTTATGGCGTTCCATGATGCGGCGCTCACTGCATTAATCACTAATAGGGAGGAACTGCTGGGCTTGCATCACCAGGGCTCTCTTCTCTCTCCTCTCTCTCTCTCTCCTTCTCCCTTCTCTCCCTCTGGGCCCTCCACGATTAGAGATAGTTTGGTGCTAGCTCAAGTGCAAGTGCACGAAGGAGGGAGAGAAAGTAGTCGAGAGAACGGGGGAAGAAAACTGCGAAACGAGGGCTACGTCTCCTCCTTGTTCACATACTTCATCAGCTAAAGTGACTTTTGTTGCCAACATCAGGCGAATCAGTAGCATTACTTTTTTCACATGTTATTAAGCTTTAGTAGAAAATAACTTATTTTCATTAAAATTTTTGCCTCGAAAAAATACAAGTATTGGAAGTGAAATTCACAGAATGCCCTGTATTGATTTCATTGAACTCTTTGTAATCGATTCAGTATAAGCGTCAGCTGTGATCTCCAGCTGTTATTATATTTACTCTTTCTCTCTCTTCTCCCCCTCCCCTTCCTGACTCTTTTTCTTTTTTGTTTGTTGAAAAAGCCTGAAGCCTGACTTTTCCAAATACGAGTATTTTTCCAAAGTAATTGTTAAACCTTTTTTTTTTCTACAATAAAAAATTTTTACTACAGGATTTTTTCTACCAATACACTGTAAAAACTCCAAGACATAATGATAATCATAAGTGACATTTTGTTTAAATCCACACTAGATATGGATAATCACCATGATTCATGTTTTCGGTCCATAATTCAATTAAGGCAGCGATAGAGATCGCGTGTTCGAATCCCTCTTTGAGGATGGATATGATTGCGTCCCTCAGTATTCACAACCGACATTTCCCAATTAATCTCAGCAGTAGAAACAGGAAGTTAGATCAAAATAAATTAACCCGCTCAATCAGAGGTAGAGTTAATAGCGTATAGTTTATTGCTAAATATTTTATTTACTTCTATTTATTATTTATCAAGGCGGTCCTGATTCGCACCTCCCCTAAACACAAGGAATTTGTTGAAGCATTTGCGTTGGCAGCATTACAAGTGTTATGCTTAATAGAAGCCTGTTATTAAAACGATGGAAATAATTGTTGCAAATACTTGGCAATTAGCCATAATAATATTAAAAATAACCTAAACTCTCAATATATATATTAATACAAATCCCCTTCAGGAACAAAACAAAGAACAATACAATGCGTTTTATAAAATTTACTAAATTATTTTATTCTTTTTTTCTGATTTTAACATTCTAATTTAAACGAAAGATTCTGAAAATTCGTTTTACTGTGCCATTAAATAAATTATATTTTTAGTATAACAATTAATTAATCTGATGTATGGAATTAATTTCCAATTGGAAGGGCAGCATCTACCGAAATTTAAGATGCGACTCCCCCCAATTTTCAACATGGAAAGACGATCTTAAAAGATTCTCGCAGGCGTATTTCAACAGATACCAAAAAACTGAATGAAAATGTAGCAGTATTGAGGTTTTCTTTTTCCACCGGTTTAATTTGTATATCCGTACGGTTATAATTCGGATTTATAATTAGTGATTGAATTTTATTTGTGCACTTTATCAGCATTGCTGTTATGGTGAATAGCTCGACATTCTTATCGGAAGCATTTAATTGCTCTTCAACCAAAAATTGCAGGCGTTAACGCATTTCAGACATTCTAAGGAAGAATTTCCTCTTTTGATGGGCTTGCATGTTAGATCTAAATTTTCAGTAGAATTGTAGCTATTGCGTCTACCAACAATCAACTAATTTGCCAACAATAAAATGATTAGCACTCATTCGCTTAAACAACTTAGATGCATTTAATCTAATCATAGGATGGTGTTAATTTAGATTGATCTACGATTTTAAAATAGGTTTGTATTAATTTCTAAGCTAAATGATAAAAGCAAAAATGGAAGAAAGAGACTCTGACATGTTGAGAAACTAATAGTGGATATCTTGGTGGTGAAAATTGTCAAAAGGGTGTACAAACTAGCTCTCAAAGCAATACGTGTCGTTGTTTGTTTTGGATGAAAATAAATTTATTCGATGTTTTTGAAACAAGCATTTAATAATTTTATACAATGATACCATCTAGTTTTAATAGCTCAATTGTTAGACTTAAATTTATTTTAAATTAATAAAATAATCGTAAACTGGATGCTCATATAAATCATTTTCAACTATAGCTTATTTGGATTTCATTATAAAAATTTGCAAGATACAGTTTTGCAAGTAAATCCTATTAATGATATAAATTATTAATAAAAATGCTATCCAAATTTATACAGAAAAGAGAAATATTTCATTAAATTTACTGATCTGGAAACTGTCCAAAATTATATAAATTCATATACACTTTAGCTTGTTGGGTAAAAAAAAAAGAATAATATTTAAAATTCCTCCTACATGACAAGTACACAACATAATAAAATTTTGTAAACATTCCAAGGAGGAGCTTTAGCTGTGAAGCAGAAATACATTTATACATTTATTAACAAGAAATTAATCCTCCTCGAGTAGGTTAAGGCAAGTAGCAGAACCTGCGGTCATCTATTTTTACCCCGTTATCTGCACTTTTTACCTCACCCCAAGGTTTTTAATCAAAAAATTGATTTTCTAGAACATAGAATGTATAAAATGTAAAAAAAGCTCGTGTCTTCTTTCCTTTCTTATCATTTCCGAACGAATGACATATCACATGCCATATGTTGCCGTAGTTCTAAGATCATGTGACTGCCACCTTCGCAACTCTGACCCCCACTGGAACAATTAGGCCTAGTAATGTAGATCTTGCCTAGAGGAATCTGGACACTGAATTTAACTCTTTTATGTATCTAAATAGCACAAAGATCTTTTGTCCTCTCTGACTCCCACCCCTGCAATTCCGACCCAGTGCACCAATCAAAACCAAACGAAATAGCGAAGGTGGACATGCCCATAGTTTACTACATAGCGTTGCCCGGAATAATTATAGTTGTAGGTAAACAGAACAACCTCAAGAAGTTAAATAATATCTCAAATTGTTTTTCAGCAATTCTTTAATTTCCTGTTGTACATGAAGCTCCCGTTGTTCAGAAGTTTCCAAGGCCCGGATAACTTTTTATCTTTTCTGACCATTCATTTCTTCAGTTGTATTTCGACAGATTTGAATTAACATGTGTCCTTCGAACGCTTATTAAAGTGCACAATACAGTGTGTTTGTTGATTTGAAGAGTCGAGTTGACGTAAGCTTTGTAATCGGTCTTGTCGTAAATTGTCGCCCGAGACCGACGGCATCCTTATATACCCAACCCACTGGAAGAGAAAAGGGAAGCTGCCGTCGCGTCTAGAAGGTTCTACACTGTTCAAGGGCTCCAAACACAAAAACGTCTGAACATTTGTTAGGGAACTCAAGGGTGACACATATATCTCTTTGCCTCTTCGAATGAGACTGCCCAATGTACAATACTCATTTCCAAAAAAGTTGGGACAGTGCAACATATAAGAAGAACTCCAACACATTTGTTTGGATTATTGTATTGCCGTTTATTTCAACGCATTACAATACATAAACGATAAATTAGGCATGGGATCACATATCTTATATGCTTAAAGAAAGATACAGGTGGTTTTCCTGTTTGGCACGTGCAACACACTGCCAAAAAAGTTGGGACAGCACGGCGTTTACCACGGTGTGGCGTCACCTCTCCTCTTGGTGACACACTGTAATCTTCTGGGCATCGATGACACCAATCTTTCTAACACCGTAACCGGAATTCTGTCCCATTCCTGTTGGATATAGGTTTTCAGCTGTTCAACTGTCTGCGGTCGTCGCTGTCGTAGTTTTCGTTTAATAATACGCCAAACGTTTTCTATAGGCGACAGATCCGGGCTGCAAGGGGGCCAATCCAACATACGAATGCGCTGCCGACGTAGCCATGCAGAAGTTATGCGCGCTGCATGTGGTCTGGCGTTGTCTTGTTGAAATATACACTGACGTCGTCCAAATAGGCGCCTCTTAGATGGCACCATAGCTTGTTCCAGGATCTGTATATACGCTTCAGCATTGACGGTGCCATTGCAGATGTGCAAGTCTCCCATTCCATGGCCACTAATACAGCCCCAGACCATGACAGACGGTGGTTTCTGTACCGAACGCCTGTAGCATGTGGGTATATCCTTTTCGTCTTTGGTCCGGAGTGTACGGCGTCCATTATTTCCGGAAACAATCGTAAAGGTTGATTCATCGGACCACAATATGTTCTTCCAGCGTGCTTGGGACCAATTGCGATGGGCTCGAGCCCATATCAGACGGCGACGTTGCTGTCGTTTGTTGATGTATGGCTTCCGTTGTGCACAGTATAACTTAAGTTTGCATTTGTGGATGCATCGGCGTACAGTATTCAACGATAATGGCCTCCCGAAGAAATCGCGGGCCCATGTGGCTATGTCCGTAATCGCAGCATTCCTATGCGTGACGCAGTGACGTCGGAGGATCCGAAGAGCTCGAGCATTCAGAATAGATTTTCTACCTTGGCCTTTCCGAACTGTGATCTCACCACTATCTCGGTAGCGCTTGATAATATTATGTCCTGTAGATGATGACAGGTTAAATCTTCTGGCTATTGCACGCTGAGAAACGTTGTTTGTCAATTCTTGAATGATTCGAACACGAAGATCTTCGCTAACTGGCTTGCCTCGACCCATCGTTCCGAATAAGTTACCTGAACGACGGATGGCAACTGTTATTTATACGGAATGTAGTACGACGTCATTCTAGATTATTCCCGAACAATTCGGAAGGTTCCACTACTAACGGTGCTTTCTACAACGTATGTCCCTACTATTTTGGAACGTGTTTCAAAACCCCCATTCAAAATGAACGTCCCGGCCACGATACAAAATGTTTTGGTGCACACAGTATATTTATGTCATTTCATAAACGTATCTGCTATTTTGTATTCGCGAGAAAGTTTTGTTACATCATCCCTTTTTGTTTTTTCTATGTATTTTGCACTGTCCCAACTTTTTTGGAAATAAGTATTGTATATTGGAGACTCATTTCCTCCTCGTTGTTAATAATTTTTTATTATGAGGACTTGAGCAGTCGTGCGTCGACAAAGCGATTTCACGTGCGCGTGACGATGTCAATAAAGCTCCTAATAAATAAATCGGCAAAAATTATGGACATTTCACAGCACTTTGTACGTCCTTTTTACAATTTTCACCACCAGCGTATCATTTCCTGGGCCGCATTTGAATCGCATTCGCTTTACGAGAGTCTCAAGTGCAGTATTAATCCTCCTAGACTGGAGAAATACGGAATTTCTGGACCTGCACACATCCGATTTTCTTATATTTCATCTTTAAAGATAATAAAATCTTGCAACATTCCAAGAAGGAGAAATAATATTAAAGTCTAGCTAAAATTACTAATAAACAACGGAAATTCATTTAATTCTTTCCAAATTTATGTCTATTTTATTGGTCAACAATTGAATGATTGAGTTATTGAACTTCGACAAAGCGATTATCACGTGCCCGTGCCCATGTCAACATTGCTTAAAAGATGAACAGACAGTACTGTGTATTCATTCTTGACGAATTGGTTGTTATATGATATGCCATTATCTTGGTATTCTTTACAGTCATTGTTTTAGCACGTGAATTTGACTTGAAGGGGTCCACGAAAAATCCTGAAAAGTTGATACAGCCGAGTTAAGTCTTTGATGGTCATATTTCTGAAAACAGAATTTGAAAAAATTAATCGGTTTTCAAGTTATCGTGCAAACGCCGGACGGCCATCCGCTTTCTTTTGCTAAAGCTCCTAGTAAAGAGTAAACGTTTTGGAAATAATTTATAGAAAATATTTCAGAGACCATTTCCCAGGCCATTATATAACTTAGCATTTTTAATAAATCGTCAAAATGATCATATATAAAATGTTTATTTCAAGTAATCTATTTTGTGCGTTGTGTTCTAACATTAGAGAGAATTTTTTTTTTCATAGTACCAGTTGTCAAAAAGGATTTCCTCTCCATTTACATTATCCTATTGCGGAACCGACTGGAAATCTAGACGCACTCTAAGCCTTTTTTGGACAAAGCCATTCTTATTTTTTCTTTTCATAAAGGTTTTTCCTGTTAGAATAAAG
Source organism: Rhysida immarginata (assembly GCA_023313115.1). Lineage (NCBI taxonomy): Eukaryota > Metazoa > Arthropoda > Chilopoda > Scolopendromorpha > Scolopendridae > Rhysida > Rhysida immarginata. Next base: position 2,084,422 of record JAHWFO010039269.1, read on the forward strand.
CTGATGATTTTGAAGGGCACAAATATAAGTTAAATATCCTTGCAAATGAGATATTCTTTCTATTTTGAATTGAGAAAAAAAGTCTATGCAGACGAGCTGCGTTTCCCTTTCTCCAAATTTAAGACAAGTAAATAGTTTGGGATAATGCAGCAGGGTTATTATTACACGGATGACAGAGCGATGTGGAGAAAAAAACTAATCAACGGATGACAACGGAAATTGTACAAAGCTTAATAAGAAAATGATGAAGAGAATTCGCCATTAAAATAAAATCTTGTAAACATTCCAAGGAGCAGCTTTAGCAGTGAAGCAGAAATAGATTTATACATTTACTAAAAAGAAATTAACCCCCCCCCCCCTATCCCGAGTAGGGGAAGGCAAGTGGCAGATCCTGCGGTCATCTATTTTTACCCCTTTATCTGCACGTTTTACCTCTTCCCAAGTTTTTTAATCAAGAAAATTGATTTTCTCGAACGTAATATGTATAAAATGTAAAAAAACCTCGGATCTTATTTCCTTTTTCATCATTTCCGAACGTATGATATATAACATGCCATATGTTGCCATAGTTCTAAGGACCAAGTGACTGCCAACCCCGCAAATCCGACCCTCCTGGAACAATTAGGCCTAAACTTCATAGTACTGTAGATCTTGCCTAGAGGAATCTGGATACCGAATTTCACGCCTTTACGTACCTAAATAGCACACAGATATGTTGCCCTCCCTGAATCCCACCCCCGTAATTCCGACCCCAGTATACCAATCAAAACCAAACTAAATAGTACAGATGGGCATGTCCATAGTAAGCTACATTCCGAATTTCAACCTCCTACCTCAAAAAATGTAGAAAGTATGAAGGGGTACACTGTTAAGACATTATAAAACCAATAAGTAGCTCCATTCTCTCGCTATTGAATGCTATCGATTATGAGCACTTAAGCAATCGTGCGTCGACAAAGCGATTTCACGTGCGCGCGCCGATGTCAGTAATGCTTAAAAGATGAACAGAAAGTAACAATATATTCCTTCTTGACAAATCGATTATTATATGACATGCAGTATCTTTGAATTCTTTACACTCACTGTTTTAGCACGTGAATTCGACTTGAAGGGGTCCACGAAAAATTCTGAAAAGTTGATACGGCCGAGCTAAGACTTTGATGGTCATATTTCTGAAAACAGATTTTGAAAAGGTTAATTCGTTTTCATGTTATCGTGCAAACGGCCGGATAAACGTACAGACCAAGAGCGCATTCTTATAAGTAGCTTTTATGCTAAAGCTCCTAATAATTAAAATCATCTATGTGAAGAGAGTTGGTGCGCTAAAATAAAGAAAATATAAATTGAAAAAACATGAATATGTGAAAACATATTTTTTTTTATAAATTCTGCTTGCGCAATTCGATAGAGACTCTTCTGAGCTTAACTGATGATAATGCTTTTGAAATCTGTCTAACAGTCAAGTGACCGTTAGGAGCAGTTAAAACTTTAAATGGCAACACGAGGTGCTACCCAAAATTTCCCGAAATCGTTTTATTCTGACTGAACCGTAAGAGATACGAAGTTTTGCCGATAGATGGTGTTAGGGGTACACCATTGTAATTGGTAATTGTGCCAAGCCGTGTCATCCTATGTCCACGTGATTATGAGTTTCAGCTGTTTTTGGCACTGTGTTGGTCGTGTTGCGATTCTTGATATTAAAACTGAAGAAAACTGCGGCTGAAACCCACAGACCTTTGAAGGAGACTTTTGGTGAAGAAGCTTTAGGCCAAACGCAAACATCTGAATGGTTTTAAGCATTTCTAAGATTGTCGGGAGTCTGTGGAAGATGACAAGCATTCTGGTCGACCGTCAACAAACAACTCTGGAAATGATCACGAAAATGGGTGATGTGATCCGAGAGGACCGAAGTCAGACCATCCACGATGTTGGCGATCCCCTTGGATTGTCATACGGGACGTTTTGAGACAATTGAGGGAAAACGTGAGGCGCAAAAGGCCAGAGATGTGAAAGAAGACTGGCTACTCCATCACGACAATGCTCCGGCGCACACATCGCTCGCTGTGAGGAGACTTCCTCAACAAAAACATGACCGCTATCCCCTGGCAGACTGCAATTTCTACTGCTTCTGAAAATTGAAATTGCGGCGATTAGACTCCACTGAAGTGATCCAAGTGGAATCGCAGCAGGGAACTTCCAGGAGTGCTTCCGGAAGTAGGAGCATCGCTGGAAGCGATGTATTGATGCCCAAGGAGACTACTTTGAAGGTGACGGTGGAAATTAAAAGATCGGGTAAGTTTCGTATTTTATAGAGGTACATTTCGGAAAATTTTGGGTAGGACCTCGTATACAGACTGGCCAAAAATCTTTCCAACATCTTACAAAATTTTATTACATATTAAGCTGTATGACTGGTCGCAAGAGAATGTAAAAAAAATCTTCAGAAGTTTGTGTATTTCCACATGTGGACACTTTGTGGCCTGCAGAATGATTAAGCAATATTCAATCTCGCGCCATGATTTTTGCACCAATACTCGTGTAACAGCTGCAAGAGCGTCAGTGATCTTTCTTCTCAATGTGTCCAGATCAGAATACGTGATACACTATGTCTTTGGCATATCCCCACAACAGACTTTTTTTCTAGGGAGTTTATGTCCTGCGCCCAGTCAAGAAACATCTCATCAAAGAAGTCCACGCAACGATAGTTTTATAATCAAGTGGTGATCGTCCCATATTCTCTCCTAAAATTACGCTGTATAGTGAGTGACCTCGTGTCAGATCGTCAGCCGAGAGCAAAGAAAGAAGGAAAAAAAACCGACGATCCGACTCGATTCCGAAGACAAGGGAAAGGCAGGAGAAGACGAAAAAAGCATGTAGAAAAGGAAAGGCAGCGAAGCCCGCCACCCGTAAGAGAAAATAGAAGAGGCGGAATGTTCGAGAAAATCGAAGTAAGCTCCTCATTGGTTAACCAAGGAAGTATGTAAGAAAGGTTCATTAAGGAGCGATATAAAAAGCGAAGGGAGAAAGGTAACTTGAGAGAGCAATATCCCAGATCTGAGCGAGGTAAAGGCACGAAGGACCATGCCTGGCAACGATCTCAGAAAGAGAAATTCGAGGAAAGAATTTTTCGTCGCCATTCCGCCCTCAGTTTGCAAATTGAATTCTGATAATGATATTTTTGTGCCTTCTCATTGCAGTATCTCTGATGAAAGATATGCGGAGGACCACGTTAAATTTGGTGGACAATTAAACGAACCCGTTCTCCTTGACAGCGAGTGCCCGCCACAGCAAGGCATTGATACGGAAGGAACGAAGGCGGATTCTTCGACCGTCTCCGAGAAGACGTACAGTAAAGAGGACGACACGCCCCAAGCCCCGCCACCCACGCCGATTCCGAATCTGCTATCCGGCGATAGCAAACTCGACGGGGGTCAACGTGGTGCAGTATACGACAGCCTGTTCGACCCTGCAGTTTTGGCCACCTCGGACTACGGATCCCGAGCTACGCCCACAGACGAGGAAAACTGCGTCAGCGAAACGCGTAGCATTTCAGTGCAGCGTCAACCCATAGGAAAGGGCAGCAGATATCTCACGAGTGGCCCGTCGCCCGTTCGCCCAGAGGAGACATCAGCACCGCAAGCACGCTCCGCGAAGAGATCTCTCGCTGCGAGTCGCGTTTTGCTGCGCCGTCTCTGAACAAGGGTAAAGTGAGATAGTTCTTAAGTTATATTAGTCGTCTTAAGAAGAACTTAAAATTAAGTGCTTATCTACTTGTCTCTTCCATGGATATTGCTTTTCTCTAGTAACGAAGATAGCTATTGCTCTTTCTCCGTTTTGCCAGTTCAGGTGTTAATACTCTGCTAATGCCCAATTTTATGTTTTTACCTTAGACAAGGCATCGGAGCCCACTCCATCAAACCCCGAGGGGTCTCCGTTCTCCTACGTTGCGGTGAACCAGAGATTATTCTCACGCCCTCAATTCATCACCCAGGAATTTATTGTCGAAGCAAGATTCCCGTTAAGGACTGGCCCGAACTGGAATCACTTCTTTACTCGAATGTGTCAATCACGTTGTATGGACTTTTGAACTTTTACAAACATTCAGAACTGTAGTTATTTGCAGAAATATTAAATTATATTGATTTAAATTCAATCCGTTTTCCCTCCTCCTTTCTCTATCACGATTTCTGGCAATAAGTTATCAATTCAAATAAAAAGTCGTGAAACCTTGGTTTCATGGTACCATAGGAGACACTGCGTTTTCTCCTGAACTGATGCCATTTTCACGTTCTCGGTTGCAGCGCCACCTATATTAACTTAGTTTCCTGTAATTTAGCTTTCTCTTGCAATCAACCATATATCTGTGACTATAATAGTTTCTTCGTAATATAATTTTATAATGTTGGTAAGACTTTTTGACCACCTTGTATCATTCGTCCGGAAATGATAGGAAATTAATATGAACGTGTATTTTTTCATAAAATAGAATATTCTATTCTATTTTCATAATATTACGTTCGAGAAAATCTACTGTTTCAGGTTTTTCTCAAAACACTTCAATAATTCCTTATTAAATTAAATTTCGTCTATTTTGGTCAACGAACAATTATTTTACTCGCAATTCTTCGCAACAGTGATTTTTATCTACCATCTCTGCGGTTGCTGAGCGCGAATCTTCCTACGGAAAATTCAGATAAGAAAAACCCAAGTGTAGTTGGAAAAAAAAAACAAATTGCTGTTACAATGTCTGTAGACCGTTCTAATTTTTCAAATAACAACATGTTGTATATCATTCGATCGGAAATGAAGAGAAATGAAAGAATATACGTAAATTTCTTTTCCATTTGCAAAAAAGTTACGTTCGAGAAAAACGATCTTTCTTAAAAAAAACTTTAATAATTCGTAACCAAATAGAGATTTTTCCTTTCAGGTTTGTCATTTGGCATAGAAAATGCTCTTAAAATTAAAGTTTCTTTTCAGCAGCTTTATAAATCATTTTATGGCTTATTATTACAGTGTTCCATTAACTATAAGCTCGTACATAAGCTTAAAATAAAAATCAAATATTGGGTGCTTTAATTAATGCTTGCTTATGCGTTGCATCAAAAGCTGATGTTTATTTCAAAAGAAAGATAGATTACATAATAAATATTTCTTTTTACACTAGACTTAATAACAAAACGTATTTAAAATTAAAGATAGATTACATTTCATCCAAAATATTGTCCTTCGGAAGCTACAACCTTTTTTCCACTTTTTGGGTAGCAGTTGGATTCCGCGGATGAAAAATTCAGGTTCTTTCAAGACGAGCCATTTGTTGATATCTTCGAAACTTGTGAGGGCCATGCTGCATCGACAAAAAATGGTTATCTGAAGACTCAATGTCTGGTGAGTAACTCCAGCGGATAGAGCAAAATATCCCACCCAAGTGCCTCCAAGATTTTCTTCGCTGTTTTGCAACCTGTGGTCTAACATTGTCTTTCTCTCAATTCGTATGAGACCCAGTTTCCTAGCTTCTGGATCATTTTCATTGCTTTAAAATGTTTGCTAACGGTTGACTCATCGACATTCAGTGTTTCCGACAGCTCTTTAAGCGTCTGACTTGAATCTTCTTCCAGTAAAGCCTGCAATTACTCATTTTCAAAGTTTTTTTGGCTCTTTATCTTTCATGTCAAAATTCTTGTTTATAAATCGCCTAAACCAATCTTTACAAGTTGCTTCAGATAGCGTATACACCTCATAAGCCTTCACTAGTAAACGATGAGTTTCAGCAGCAGATTTCTTCAGATGGAAACAGAATAATAATGCTTCCCGCAAATGGTCTTTGTTTGGTACACGACATCTTCAATGCAATAAAAACTTCATTCTTTGCACACTCATTATTAATGTGACTAGAATACTTTGATATGTATCAACGGTCACTTTCGGCCACGTTGAAATAACACACCTACTGACCTCTATTAGTCAACAGCGAAATTTAATTCAAACACCCAATCGATGTTTACAATTGATTGGATGAAAATAAAATTTTCTTCTTAATGATTTGTTTTGCAGTTACAAGTTAACTTCCTTGCTAACGTTTCGAAGATAAAAAAAGAGTGTAGGGGTGTGCGTACTAAACTTTCCGATAAATTTTTAAGCGCCATAGAAGCAAACCACTGTTATAAAGCACCTTATAAAGCACATTAAAAATTATAATGTTGTATGAGTGATATATTAGGGTTGCTTTGAATAAAAACTGCTGATCGTTTAACATTATCTAGGCAAAATAATGGAGAAACTATGATGACGTCAACGTCGTTTACTGGTTACACAATTTTACAAAACCCATAGAAATTACACCGTGAAACATTTCCAAGCCATGCGAATGAGTCGATAGAATAATTCAGAATTTGAATTATCTTAATCCAATACCAGATAAGCGAGTCGATTGTGTTTGCCAAAATGTAAGAATCCTGTCGACTGAGTTTACCAAATCTTGATGAAAATTAAGCAGGCAGTACATATTATGGAATTTCGGTCTGAAATTAGAATTAAGCTAATAAAACATGTCTCATCCCTAGAGTACTCAAATACACAGTTTGAAACTCAGATGTTGCATCAGAAGATAGAAAATGAACTGAAACCAATTAAAGATGATGAAGTCGACGATGAATCATACCTCACACGGGATGGTAAAGACGATGCATGTAGTCGACCCTACAACATGCTACCAGATCAAAAGATTAGTTTAGAGGTTACATTCAAGTGCAATAATAAATTTGAAACTAGAGTTTTAGTGTATTTGGAGATTTCCAATCGAGGTAAATCATTCACGTTCATCACACTTTCCAAGATGTCCAGAAAACTAAGATTTATACGTAGGAATGTATTTCCTTTATCAGAAAAACTACTCTGAGGATGATTTCATCTTTTGGTCAGATTGCTTTTTTTTTGGCTGGCCATTAATTACATTGCACAAGAATTCAACAGCAAGTGTACGAAAATGGTTGGGAAATTAAAACCGTAACAGATTTGTAGCGCAGAATAAAGGACAAGCGGCCAGAATAACTATCCTGATTATAAGATTAAGAATTCAAAGTTGATTTTAAAAAAATCAAAAGTGTCACCATGTTATAGCGCATTTTTTTTATTGCGCTTTGACTTTTGTCCGAACTCTAAATCTACAACTTAAGAAATATAAAATTAGTTTTGTTTTTACTACGATTTTAGTATACATTTTAAAAGCGAGTTTCTCTGACGAGTCTTTTGTAATCTTGAAGATGATTTACATGAAATAGGGTGTTTTCTAGTTATCAAGTACTGAAATTTCTCGTGCAGATCAGAAGTCATAATCAAGACAGGCACACACACTTACACACAAATGCGCTAAAGTTTATTTTAAAAAGAAAACGAGCTTAAGAAAATAACAATCTAACTGATATAGCACTAGGACTTTAATTTCCTTATGTAACTTTAAATTTTGGAATGTCAAAACAGATGTTTTTTATCTGGCGCGTAAAGTAATTTACAAAGTGCGTTTTACTTATTGCAGTTCTAGTGGTTTATTTTGAAGTTTCATCAGATTACTCATCGTAAATAGTGCACAGTTTGAAAATTCATTATAAAAACATTAAAATGTCAAGTTGGCTTAATTTAGATATTTTTTTTCATTTTTACTTACATTGTTTTTATTTATTATTTTAATATATTGGAATACGTATATCATGAAATGATAATATACTAGAAGTATATACGTATTTTTATTTAAAATTGCTATGGTGAAGGAAATGCTAAAAAATATAATGATTAACTACGTTTTGCAACAAAAGTCAAACACAATGGGAGAGTTAATAATTTTTCAACAATAAACAGGTTTGCTTAAATTTGAAAACTTTACCCTCGTAGATGACCGGCTAACAATCTTTAAAACTTTAAACTCTCTCTCTCTCTCTTTCACTCTGACTTTCATAGCCCTCGAGAGAACGAAAGGATAGGCCAAAACACTAAAATGAAGACATCACTTTTAAAATTGCCCGAAGTAAAAGAACGCTGTGATCGTAAAATTAGTAACCTTTCAGAATTGTTCAAATTTTTAAGAGCGCCCTACTTTGGACTGCCCCGTAGTTTGTCTTATCTCTAGTTTTAAATAAAGGACTTGACGACTTTAACTTAAAAAAAGAGTTTGAGAAAATTTTTCCTCAATTCAATTTCAATAGGAGAGCGATTACGAAGTGAGATTTAAACAAGAGAAATTGAGACGGGAGTCGTCATAAATTTGATCACGAGGCGCAATATATTGCCGATGGTTTCCCGTTTCGTGAGTAAAATATGCCGTTGTTGTTTGATAGGCGCATAATGTGCGATCATTCGAAGGGACCGGAATTATTTGCAGTTCATTGTTTTCTAAAAAAGGGACACCGAGCAATCGTCCACGCGGGGAAAATGCGTTCGTTTCGATGCTGTTTTCGAAATTGTTTGAGAAAATTTCTAAGAAGAGGGAGCGGTGAGGGACATAAAAATTTCCATAATGCCAGCGATTGCGCAGTAGCGTCCGCACACCACTTTCCCCACCGACCTTTGTAAGATCGATCGACGCCCTGCCTGCGTTTATTACATTATTATAATTCAGGAGCACGACAGTTTTGGCACGGGGGGATCAGTCCAGAGCACACGGGAAAAGAGTGAACGAATCGACGGCACTGGTGAACGACGTTGAAGACGACGACGAGAGCAACACAAGGCCGAAGCGAGGACGGCCAATGCGGCGCCCGTTCACCAAACCTCGATTTGCCGCGCGGTTAAAAAGATAAACACGGGTGCGTGTTGATCTGATATTAACGGAAGCCCCCGTGCCTAATACCATTATGGATCCCATCGCATCTAATTGTTTATTTAGCCAAAGGTGGAAACGTCACGCTCCTATCTGGGACATTCGGAAGGAGACAAGACTGCTGCTCTTCCCAAGCTCCCTCGGTTACACCAGCGACAAAAGACCCGGATAGCCCGCAGCGTCCTCGAGAAGAAAAGATAAAAGAACCACCGACCTCGAGATTTCGTTTTCGCTCTCATCAACATCTCTATTTTCCCCTCTTTCCTTCCTTTTACACAGTCGAGACCTGCTTAGCTTTGTCATTTCGATTAGAAATAATTCACGTGTGACCGCTTTCTAGAGACTTCTTTAATTCTCGTTTCTCTTTACGTTACAGCATGGTGTTTAACAGCGCTCTTAGCGTTTTCTAATTTTTCTCATTTACTCTCAGCCTTTGAAGTCGCTTTGCTTTGTTTCTTTTAGTTCTTGTCTGTAGTGCTTCAAGTCTTTAAAGCATATGGCAGATTTTACTAAACTCCTCTTACTCCCTCAGCTGCTTACATTTGTTGTTTTCTGGAATTCTTATAATGAATCTTATACTATATTTTAGATAATACTGTTGACGGATGGTTTTAGTTTTAATAAATATAGAACATATACAGGACCTTTCTTGAATTGCTATTAATTAATATTTCCGCAGGTTGTGTTAAAATTCAGCCTCTCTGCCGCAAAATTATACAAAACCTCAAATTTTCTTATTATATGGCAACTGTTAATATTGTTAAACTTTCCCTTTCATATATGGAAGAAATTCTCTGAAAATTCTATTTTTTTCTCTTTGTTATTATTAAGATTTGATTCTCTTATTTATTTTTGCAATTTTACAAGAAAGCATGTTGTTTGAATTTGTTTCCTTTATTTTATCTATGTAGACGAGAGGGGTGGGAGATATTTTTCATTATCTTGTGCTTCACAATCATTTCTTCTATTGCATTATTTTTTCCTGGCAAACTCATTCTATGTTCTCATACAATTTTTCCTCCGTTGAGTTTTTTTTCTTCTCCTCTCTCTCTCTCTCTCTCTCTCTCTCACTCAATTTGTGGAATAGTTATCTCTTTCTCTCCACCTCTTGTCTTTTATTTTTTTTCTCCTCTCTCTGTCTTAACGGAGGTGACTGGGTGATAAAGGCAACCCCCTACTACCCATCCACCCACCCTTCTCCTCCTCCTTGTCTTACGGGGCCGGAGGCGAAGCCTGGATCGGAACGATGCGACACCCTGCTGACTCTCCTTATCAACCGCAGGCCCTGCAAACGGAGCGTTATTAACCTTCTCCGCGCAACGTAAAATCCTCCTCCTCTTCCTCGTCGGTTGCTTCTCTTTTCCTTTCCGCCGATCGTTGCTGTTACAACACGATAGGTTTCCTCTTCCTCCGGGAGATGTCTATCGCTCTGGGAAGTTACGGGACTCTGTTATTTGGCAGCCACGGGACTCCGCCGCTCATTTATGCAACTCACTTCCTAGAAGCCAAGAGAATTTCGTATCTGCTTCTGTGCGAACCCTCCTGCTGCAAAATTCTCTCTTCCAGACTCCCTCTCTCTCTCTCTCTCTCTCTCTCTCTCTCTCTCTCTCTCTGACTACAGAGTTCTTTATCTTTTTCGCTCCTCAATTCGATCCGCTCTTGTCATCGCCCTCGTACTACCCAAAGAAATACGATCTAGCTTTCGTCGAGAGAACGAAGAATAAAAGTAAATATTCGTTGGGTGAATCTATCAAGTTAGAGAGGTTTCTAGTTCGCGATGACGTCTGTTCTAGAGTTTAGTAGCTTCGGTCGACAACCTCTCCGCCTCTCTCATCTCTCTCGCTCTTCTCTTCTCTCTCTCTCTCTCTCGTACTTCGGTAGAATTTCATACATGATGACTGTTCGATGAACGTTTGTTTTACCTAAAAGAGACTGAGAGAACCTGCCATCATCTCAACACTGTAAACAAACTAGCCCTGGAGCTCTTCGATTGTTTCTTTATTTGCATAATCAGTAGAAGGGGAACTGTGAACTGAGAGGGAAAAAAGACATGGAGGTGGAAGGGAAACAATTTTATTTCCCCTTAGAAATTTGGTTCATTAAATTAGAGAAAGTTTTGGATTTTTTAGGAAAATAAAGGTATTACAATTTTGCTTGTGGAGAATTATAATTACTTTACGAATCTTGATGTAGGTCTAAAAATGCAGAAACTGGAGTGCTTGAAATATGCGGGTAGAACAGAAGGCTTTAAGCTAAAAATACTTGTGAATATTGATGGTTTCAAATTACTGCATATGTTGTGGTATAAAAAAATCTTTTCTTATAACGACTTTGGATATAAAGATAAAATATTGGTAAATTTTAATTAAAGAAAACTTCTACTCCTTCAAATTATTTTATGACCGTAAAATGATATTTTTGTTAATTTGTGATATTCGTATATTCTTCTGTTCTCTATTCCTCTTACAAGGTATCTATCCAGATGATAACCGGAATTTGGGGAAAGGATATGTCCCAAGATATATTCTGAACAAATATTCTCAACTGGCACGCCTCCTTCCAAATATACAGAGTGACCCCCCCAAAAAAACTCACTCACCATGAGAGATGATAAACAGATTATAATTGTATTTTAAAATGTTCATATCGGCATATTGCGGAAATATTTCCAATCATAAAATATGCAAATAAAGGACTTACATTTTTCATTGGATAACCTGCTAGATATGACTACCTTTCTCTTCTATCACCAAATTGAAGCGGCTAGCGATATTGAAAACGGCAAATTGCAACATTGGCTCTGAGATTTGAGCTATCTCTCTTCTTATGGAGTCTTTAAGGTCACATAGAGTTGTTTGTCTGGTAAGATAAATCCTATTTTTTAGAAATCCTCATAACCAATAGTCACAGGGATTAAGGTCCGAGGATAGAGGAGGCCACTCTATTGGAACATTTCTTCCAATCAACCAGTAAAAAACAGAAAGTAAGAAAGTTTACACGAATTGTTATGTGGCGGAGCGCCATCATGTTAGAACGTTATCTTCCCCAATATACCTCGTAGCCTGATGTAAGGAATAACATCCTGTAAAATCCATAGGTTGTGAACACTTGTGATTGTCACTGTTACCAAAACACCATGGTTCTGTTCTTCGAAGAAAATCGGTCCAATGATGATGTTCGCAGTGAAGCCACACCAGACAGTTACCCTCTGTGCTTAACTATACACTCTGGCGGCCAAAAAACTATGTATACTAATTTGCATATTTTATGATCGGAAACATTTCCGCATTATACAAATATGAACATGTTAAAATATCATTATAATCTGTTCTTTAATAATACCGTTATCAGCTCTCAAAAGTAGAGTAAATTTTTTGAGCAACCCTGAATTATGACAAACATTGCCTATTTAGTTATTAAGGTATAAAATATTCCGAAAAATATTTAGCTTAAATAATATAAAAACGTCCTCGAAGACGGATTGACTCAATTGACAATTTAGGAAAACTAAGAAAACCAGAAATGACAAAATAAAAATACAATAAAATTACCGTTAAAAACAAAAAAATATGTATAAAGTTAATACGTACTCGATATTCTCCCTTTCTCTGTCTCTCGCATACAAAAACATACACTCCTACTTCCCCTTCGTGGCCGAATTTGTAAAAAATAGCCCAATGACTGTGCATGTCACAACATCTAAAGCGTAATAGTGAGCATATTATTTCAATTTTTTTCTTTAAAACGACAACCAGCCATCCTAACAAGATGATAATAACGATAATAACATAATGATAATAACATAATCTATAGTGTCCGGCACGAAAGAAAAAAAAGTAACCGACGCATACTTAATATATGTATTTATCGATTCTACATGTCTGGTTTATTCAGAGTTCCTGAAACATGGCCTCCGTTTCATCCGTTTATTCAAGGAAAAACTATGAAAAGTCAATCTATACCCATAATTAATAACAGTAATATTTTTAACTATGTGAAGGGGAATAGACCTTGAGATAGTGATGCCATAATAAAAGAAAATAGTAAGGCAACAGAGTACTGTATTCACCCTGCTAGGGTCGTTTCGGTTTCTATTTAGTTGCGATATCACTTACGGAAATGGCAGGAATAAATAATGCTCCATTTCTTGTCCGTTTCTGATTCTGAACGAGGTTTTTTTTCAGTTTCCATTTTCTTTCGTGCCTGGAATATAAATAATTAAAATTTTGAAATTTGAAAATTTAAGCTAACACCCATGCAAAAGCATGAAATTTACAAAAGATTTACAACTGTTAAAAACCAGAAACGTTAAAAGTTGTCCAACAAAGTAGCTTTAAAATATTTAAGAACATAGCTGAGAGATTTTAATGAAAAATCTCAACGGCATATGCCAAAAATCAATGATTTAAAATTTTTACATATAACAAACACTTTTTATTTCACGATATACTGTAAATTGCATGATAAAATAGACAGTAATAACAGTTATTAAAATAACTTAATTTAATACTTTTATGTATGTATTTATTTATTTATTTATTTATTTATAAAGTTAAAGAAAATACAAACGTGCACTGCTGGGGCGGGCATGGTAACAAGACCGACAAGTTGGGTCCCAGCAGGCAGAACAAACAATAAATGAATGTACAGTCGAGTTAGTAATAAACAAATAAAAATTAAGTGTTAAATGTAAATAAGTAACAGAAAATAAAATTTGACAACCAGAGCGGTTGAGACAGTTACAGTCTGCTTCTAACGTGTATAACATGATTACAATTGCTATTAATTTTAAAAAGATTCTACTTTTTATAAAGAAACCTAAAGAATTGCAGTAAAGATACGTAATATTTAAGGAGTCGTCTAATTTGCTTGTATGGGGCCGCCGACCGAATAGAGGGAGGTAGAAGTGACCAGTTTTTTACTCCCATATAAGATATTCATCTGGTACAATAATTATATTTAAGAAAGGGCAAAGTTATTTTATGAGCAGTTCGGAATGAATAAGAATAAAATAGGAGTAGAAGCTATAAGTGATACATTAATAATTTTATATATAAAAAGAGCAGGTCTGGATGTGAAGATACTTAATTTTAAATATATGTTTTTATAATGATACCGTTGCCTATGATCGATTACGGATAATTTAGCTCATTTTTATAGTAATTGGACTTGTTTATCAATAAGTATTTTAATATAAATTATATGTGATCTTTGGTAACGGTATTGTAATTTTCCTTTTGTGCTTATGGAGAATAGAAAAGATATGCTCGGCTTCAACTTTGCCTCAAATTACCCGCATATTTCTCGAAAACCTTGCATTGAAGAAAATTTCAAAAATCCCGACCTTAAAATCTCGAGTCTTCGCAGACATGTAGCTACAAAGAAAGATTAATTCACATTGCAATTGAAGTTACAGATGATGATTCCGTAATTTCTGAATAAAGATAAAATTATGTAAAATTGAGTTTTTTGTGGGAATATTTCGAGGAAGTCGTGGTTCTTTTTTTTTTTCCATTCCAAGCTTTTATTAAAGTAAAAAATAAAGAAAAAGAAGTGAAAACTTAACATGGAAAAAAAAAATTTTTCAAAGTAGGACTCCCATAACATTTTTCAATCTCGCAATCTCCGTCCTTCTGTCTTGCTGTCTCAGTTGAAATCTCTTGGTAGTTCGTTCTTCTTGACTGAAGGGGCCGAACGCTGCCGGCAATTCTTGCCACAAAAGCACCGCCCCGCCTTCGATTCTCCGTATTGCATAATTGCCTTGCAGTGAAGCTCTATTAGCACAGTTGCAGCTGTAGTGGTAATAATAAATATAAGAAAGACTTTATTATTCCCCAAGTAATTTATTGCTGCAGTGACCTTTTTATATTAAAATACATAAATATTTAAATTGAAATAACTCCATGTAGAGAGTCATAATTTTCTTTTTAAAAAAATCCAATTATTTACAGTAATTTTTATAATTCGTAGGCTTTAAACTTGTTTTATTGACCTAAGATTTTTTGCTATTCTAATCAATAATTCTTCTAACGCAATGTTAAGGCCTTCTCGTTGTCATTGCCCTCGTGGTTCTCCCTTAAGAAAATGAGTTTGCTAGAGAACATTTACTTATAAAAACCTCTGAAAATGTCTCTTATTTAATTATATAAATTTTTAATGCTTCCTTTAATAAATTTACAGTTCTTTCTATTTATATTTAATTAATGAAAATAATAAGTAATTAATAACGCATATGCATGGTTAAGATGATATAATTATAAATTCTCTACTTTCGTTAGTTCACTTTTTTGACTTTATGGGTTTTTTATATAGAGCTTATATATCTAATACTTAAATCATTTTGAAATAATCTAAATTTCTCATTTCTATGATAATAATCTAATTCAAATCGTTTAACGAAAAATAGGAAGATTAAACGAATTTAATTTCATTGATTAAATTATACTTAATTGGGTCATTGAGATCTGTTTTGCTTAAATTAATGCAATGCCGTGTTCATCTGAACTTCAATGTCTGCAATTGATCGTCAGGCCAATCAACTCTGTATAGATGGTATAGGGCACTGCGTGTGTATTTTAACAGTAAATATTGAATTTAGATTTCACCGTCCCTTGCCTGATCCATGTGCTGTTAAATATTTCATGATTTCTGTTGTCCGTATTACCAGTAATATACGAATAAATTTAATCGCAAATCTCAGGGGGCTATTTGTTTACGAAAATGGAAAAATCATATTTCATGGGGAATGCGAAATGTCAGGCAACATCTTTTGAGAGAAGGACATTGAATATGAAAAAAAGGATGATTGGTCTCTGCAATGAATGCGATTTTCAACGTCAGTCTTGTCTAGAAAAATAGAAACTAATCAAATTTGATAAATCGAATTTTGTAGCCTGCTTCTTTTCAAACTATCTTGCTTTCAATTTCTTTTCTTCTTATTTTTTTTTTATTTATAATGTGGCTTCCCTTATACAGTTTTCCATTAATTTTGATATCTCATGGATTCGCTTTTCGTATTTTATTTGTATGTAGAGAGAGAGAGTCGACTCATTTTTTTTGGGATTATTTAAATAATATTTTTTACATATAATTTTCTGTAATTTTTGAAACTCTTATTTATTTTTTAACATTTTTCTTTTATGCCCTAGCCGATATTTTCCTGCAGTTTTTCTTCTCATTTTTCATATAAAACCCATTTCTCTTTCTCTCTCTGTATAAAACTCCCCAGAAGTATTTTTTATTTCAATTCCCCTCCCTTCCATGAGTCACAAGTTCTGTTTCTGGCGTGTTTTCTAAACAAGAGGCGGAGTGCGATGGGTCCAATGGCGCCGTGGCTTAGTCAGTCGCATCGATCGCCGCCCCGTTAGGTCGTCCCACCCCGGCGAGGGTCTCTACCCACAAGCCGTCACGAACGTCCCCCGGGTTGTTATTCATTCGAGGCGTGGGTTCTTGGCTGAGGTCATCGATATTTGCGCTCTCGATTCGGTTGAGGATTAATAAAGCAGAGAAGAATGAAAGAGGGAATTCCTTCTCCCGCTGCGCTCTGCCTCCTCACTCGAAATTGGTCGTCGTCTAGCTCGCAAAACACACACACACACACATCGCATAGAGAGAATGTCTAAACCATTCTAAACCCAAGAATATTATGAAACCCTTCTAAAGGAGTTTGCAAATTTGTTTAATTTTAACTCATTTTCCTTCTATTACGGATAACAATGACTGCTTTTGCATTTTTAAATGGGTTCTTCGAAGAGACTCGCAAATAGAATAAAAATACTTTTTTAATATATTGGCGCCAAGAATTTACTATTAATTTAAAATTCAATAGAACTGTTTTGATTGCGTGATCCGATAAAATTGCGTCTTCAGACTCTTAAAAAATAGCTTTCCTGTCACGTAACTTTCTTTAATTTATGCGAATACGGTTTTATAATGTCGATTTACACAAACTTCATCTAAATTTTATGTTGTATAATTGTTAAATATGCTTTGAAACGTATTTTAGAATATAAGACAATTTCCTATATATAAACATTTGAAGGGATATTCTTCTTGAAATTGAAATTTGTCAATGTTGTGTATGATAATAATCGATATTCATAATGACGGCAGGGCATACTAATAAGAGGTATCTCATGACTAACAATACAAGGCAACGTTTGTACAAATATAGACCCGTCGTGTTTGTATCAGGGCAACAATATATAGCCAATGACCAACAATGCAAAGCAAAATTTGTGCAATATAAATAAGGTTCATTAAGGCATGTAATGATGATTCCATGCCACCTCTGCGAATTCAAAAACAAAATTGAATTTGTAACAATACATAGAATTCCTGTTGTTCAAGCTTTTCTTAGAATTGATAGTTCTTAGAACTTAACATTTTCTTGAAAATCTTTAAAATTGAGCACTAACTGGAGATAATGGAGAATTAGTATTTTTGTGCTGTATTGGTTTCGCTAGTAACTGCTGCAGATGGTGAGCGTGTCAACAGAAGAAAAGGCGACTGCTAGACCATACAAAGTGATAACTGGCCAAATTTTGCTTCAAGACATCGAAAGCAGAGTGCAATTGCAACAAAATTTTACCAAGTAGTGAATAACCAGACTCAGATTGATGGGATTGCAGAGCACACAGGCACAAACGATCATGTACAGTACATCCACTGCCACCCAAAAAGAGAGTTGTTTCGTCAAATTATTGTTGCCATATATTTCCATATCAACGCTGGAGAAATATTGTTGCCATGGAAACCGATGCGGTGATGATGCAACAATATTTTGATGATGATGCAGGAAATGAGTATAATAGCACGATATAGATAGAGCAGTCTCTCTCAAAGAGTCTAAGAGATACACGCGTCTCCCTTCAGCTCCCTATGAAATGTTCAGACAATTTGTGTGTATGTGAGTGTGTTTGGAACCCTTGAACAGTGTTAGAACCTTCCAGACGCGACGGCAGTTTCCCCTTCCTCTTCCAGTGGGTTCGGTATATAAGGACGCCGGTCGGTCTCGGGGGACAGTTTACGACATAACCGATAACAAAGCATATATCAATCAATTCGACTCTTCAAATCAACAAACATACTGTATTGTGCTCTTTAATAATCGTTCAAAGGATACATGTTAATTCATATCATTCGAAATGCCACCGAGTATTGGTCAGAGTAGACAAAAAGTTATCCGGGTGTCGGAAACATTTGAACAACAACGGGAGCTTCGTCTACACCAGGAAATTATAGAATTACTGAAAACCAGTTTGAGGTATTATTTAACTTCTTGAGTTTGTTCTGTTTACTGTAATTATCCCGGGCAACGCCGGGTGCCTCCACTACTTACAAATATTTATCACAAATTTATAAATTAAAATCAGCAACAGGTGCTTTTACAAGGACGCTGGGATTTTTTTCCTTCCTGCATTGTTTAATGAAATGTTTGTAGTAATGAAATTAATATCAGTGCAGTGCAGAGATTGAAAATTCAAAAGAAGACTCCAGAATCTTTGTTCAAAAGTGACAATCCTTTATTTAATCTTAATTTTAATTTATATACAGGATAAAAGTCAAAAAGAATATTATACTTTTGAACTTCTATTGCGGATAAAATACTTATGATAGAGGACTGTACAAGATATAATATAAAGAAAAACTTAAATTTTTATTTCCATTACAAAGATTCAATAGCGTAACGCGACAAACGTTCAAACGATAATTCAATTCTTGTCATACACTACCCTACAATAATGGAACGGACATTTCATAGACCCGGGAAACGTTATTTTTTATTTAATATCTTGCTGGACTTCCCCCTATTGAAATACGTCAGCCACCCTTCTGGGCGTACTTTCTACAAGGTTCCGATAAAGCTTCCGGTATTTGGCTCCATTATTGCTGCAAAATCTAAGCCATGTCAGCAGTGGATTTCGGACATGGCTCAATGGCCTTCAATCGACTTTCTAATTCTTCCCATAAATGTTTGACTGGGTTAAAATTAGAGTTTTGTGCCACTGCCCGACGGAAGCCGAAACATAAATGTAACAATTCTCGTTACCAAGAAAGTCTCACAGCATAAGAAGCACCCTATTGTCCAAATTTTTGTAGATTTCAGAGTCAAATTGCCTTTAACCACATGCATTGCCTTGTCAATGATGCTCGCCAAACACAAACACACCCATCCGACTGGAACACATTGTAGCGTGATTCGTCACTCCAAAAATAATTTTCCACGCTTCGACAATTGGCGTGCCAAACATCACTATAACTCTAAGGCAGCCTTTTTGTTTGGCGAGACGTTTGGCTTGGGTGCGTCCACACTTCCGTGAATACCTAGCGTATGCAGTACCTTCCGCAAACTGTTGTAATGCACACTGACTTTTGTTGCATGTTGGACCTGGAGGGTTTCTTGTGGTTTTTATGAACTTCGCACTTCAACATGAGTTCAGTGAGTTTTGGGAATCGGCCGACTTTGGGCGTGCCTGTTCCAATGCCTGTAGTGTTCATTTCTTCACAATATCACCAATAGTGGAACTTGGTTGTGATAATTTACCCGAAATTTCACGAACAGATACACCAAAATGTTGCATCAGCCGAAATTTGAAATTTCTACATATAAATCAATTTTTGAAAAAAGTTTTGAGATAACCAACATTTGATATATCATATGGATGTAAAATGTCAGACACAGTTGATTAAAATCTGTATTGTGTTGTATTTCAAATAATTTTCGAGATATCGCTAAAAAAATGGCTACACTTGTGCCAATCAATAACATATTGAGTGACCAGAAAAACATCCCTATCAGTGATCTCTCGTTCGAACGGAAGCTCCGAATTTTCGAGAATATCTAATGTTTAATCTTGACTTTCGACAATGGCAAGGCCTAGCGATAGAATTTTTATCTACACTGTAAGCAGTAGTCAAGTTTACGAATTAATCAAACGAAGTACGATTTATGATACAGCGAAAGTCGTAAAAGTCTGATAGGGAAAGTTTCAAAATTAGTTACAAATGTTGCCGACAGGTTGCGCCGTACGTAGAGTTTTGTATAAAGTTTTGTATTCCATGGAGCAACGTGACTTTCTGAAAGGTACACATTTTGAGTCTATTGTGATGTGACTGGACTTGCTGCTTGCAAAGTACAGCTTATAGCCTCTTTCTCGATCGCCGTATTGCGACAATAAAGCTCTAGATTAGGAGCTATAAAGGCACTCTAAGCGACAACATCATGCAGCGCCATCTGTCGGCAACATTTGTACTAATTTCTAAATAATTTTGAAACTTCTGTATCAGATTTTTACTGCTTTCGAAATAAACATATTACTTGTTTCATTCCTCTTTCGATCTGTTTCCGACATATTTATTCTTAAAATCTGGGAGTTCTATTTGGGACACTCTGTATGTAATATGTTATGGATTCGTTTATATTATTATATAAAATTATATTATATTAAATATAATTCTTTGTCTTTTTAATTATGTTGACAGCACTATGAGGAAGAAATAAATTTGAATCTCTTTGAGATATTCGTAATCAGCGTGAAAATCTACATCAGATTAATCACATTTCGCTGGCTGATAATGCTCATGTTTATTTTCTAACTATGTCAGATTGAATATTAGTCATGCATAATTGGTTGTGAATTCGTGCATTTCAGGATTCTCATTTAAGTATTATTGAAGGTATTGTGTATTTGCATTGATCTGAATTTAGACATTCTAAATACTGCAACAGATGTCTTACATTATTGATATATTTTTCAACTAGGCCTATATTAAATGACAGATATGCCATTTCATTCATACCCATTCTATGTCAGTGACGCATCACCTTTTTATCAGTAAGGGTTTATACTTTCACGAGAACTTAATAAATAACCGAAATTATTGAAATACCGAAAATACGCATAATTCGCGTATTTTTTTTTCTCTAAAATCGTGACCTGGAAAAAAATAAACACATGTACATTCGATAGAACAATTTAATTTTTAGTTTTCCACATAATCGCCAAGCCGATTGAGGCAATGATGCCAGCGGTGGACAAGTTTTTCCACCCCCTATCGATAAAAGTCGTCCGATTAAATGTGGAACCAGTTGCGAACTGCCGATTTCACTTCGTCGTCGTCACGGAAATGTTGACCGGCCAGAGACTTCTTCAACGCTCCGAAGATACGCTAGTCACTGGGAGCGAGGTCCGGGCTTAAGGAGGATGAAGCAGTGTTTCCCAGTTCCATCGCTTCAACAGGTCATGGTGTAGCACGATCTTCTCCATTGCCAATTCAGGTCTTTTCCTGCGTATGGCCGCTCGAAAATTCCTCAATGTGCCTCTGTAGCGTTCGAAATTGACAGTGATATGTCAACATGACCTTGCCGGCTGATGGCAGTTTTGAACTTTGAACTGATGGGAGATGAGGTGTGTTTCCAAACCGCTGATTGCATCTTGGTTTAGGGCGTGAATGGTGGACCCATGATTCATCGCCTGTGATGATTCGATCCAAAAAAATCCTGACCCTTCTGGTATCGGGTGAGATGCAGCAAACAAGCGTCGAAACGAGCACCAGGATGTTCGGCCGTCAACTGTCGTGGCACCCATCTGCATGACACTTTGCTTGTGAACATGTCGTACGCCGTCCCATATGAACTGTCCCACGTTGCAGCGATATCTCACGGTAATCCGCCGGTTCTCCCGCACGTGCGCTTCCACAGCGGCAATGTCATTGTCAGTCATGGATTCCCGCGGCCGGCCAGAGCGATGTTCGTCCAGCAGGTCCTCTCGTCCTTCTCTTTAAAAGCCTTGCACCAACGTTGTACTGTTCGGAGCTGCACGATGTCACCTCCATACACCGACACAATTTCCTTATGGATATCGACTGGTTTCAGTCCTTTTGCACAAAGAAAAGGCATAACACTCCGCCGCTCAAAGCGGTGGACGATGAAATGAGAGCCGCCATCTTGTTTGGACAGTCACGTCGCTAGTGCTTGGCGGATGCACACGACACTAACAGGAAACTTAACAATGAACCAAACTTAATTTTTATATATCGCAATTTTCTCATATCTGCCGTCATTTTCGAGAAAAAAAAATACGCGACATTATTTTTTGATCACCCCTCGTAACTAAACGAACTCATCTTCTGTTTTAGCCTGACTGGAGCCTTACTGAACTAATTCAGGTTGAATCACACAGTCAGTGGATATAAAATCACATGAGCCAATGCGAATCGGTGACGGGAAAAAAGTAACCCGCGGCCATCACTGCTTTAATAAACTTGAATCGGAGCATGTTGTTTTGTATTTTTAATGCTAATACTATTGTATATTGTATTAAAGCGTTTAAATTTATAATATTCATTTAATGCAGGCTGTAAATTGATTTAAGACTGCTACACGAAATAAAGCAATACTATATAATTCATAAAAAATTAAAACTATTAAAATAAATTGTTCAATATGGGTGGCAACAACAGTAAATGTCATCGACTAAAAAATACTCTAGCAAAATTAATATTTTTGGTTCTTACGAATCTTCATAATACATGTTTTTTTAAGTGTACAATTAATTCAAGATTTGGTAAAAAATGATTACGATTTTTAAAAAAATTGCAGGATGTTTCTTACATTTGAATAAATAAATAAATAAATAAATTTGAATAAATTTGAATTTGAATGTGCTGTTAACGTAGTAAACGGCAATATGGTAAACGTGCATCTTAAAGTCGTATTCGGTACTTGTCAAAATAACATCATTTAAAAGATTAAAGTAAAAATGTTTATTAAGTTAATATTACAAATACAAATTTTAAAAAATTAGAAAAATTGTTTTCTAAAAAAACAATCACAGAAAATAGTTTCGAAAAAAACATAGTTGCTGATAAAATATTTATAAAAAATTTGATCACTACAAATCCCATGTGTTTTCCCCATTAGATTGCAGTATCTTATCTACAAATCATGCGCAGCTACCATGTGGAAGGGAAAAGATATTTTTATTCTTCTTCAATTGGATTTTGTGTGAGACGGTGGCGTGTGTGTTTCAGCTTTAGAAGATACGAGGAAAGGCAAAGGGGCAGTTTTTAGCCTCACTTTTAAAGTGAAGGAATTCATTGCAATGGAGTGTGAAAAATTGGCAGGCAAAATTGCAGGTGGTGTATTATCGTCATTCTGGGAGTAATCTAAATGGAATCACGTATACCATATTTACCTGAATAAACATCTTGGGCCACTTAAGAATTCAGTGTGTGGGTCAAAAAAAAATGTGCCAAGTAGAAGTATTTTTCTTAACCCTGCCATAAAAAATAGTTCTAGCCACATTAAAGTAGTTTTTCAGTTTAATTATGCTTTTTCATTTTTAATATAAATTTTAAGATATGACAGAAAAAAAATATTTTCTTGAAGAAGAACATGGGCTACAAAATCATTTAAATGCATAGGATTTTCATAAAATCCTAAGAAAAAAAAATGAATACATTTTCTCTTTCTTGAAATATCATTTAAACAGTTTATTTAATCAGCTCTTTGAATTGCAATAAACCAACAGTGAACATGGATAGAACTTAAAGTTTCTAGAATTAAAGCTCAAAAATGGAAAAAGAAAATCTGAAATGTTTTATTCATAAAAGCAACTTCTAGGAATAAAAACTTATTCAAATTTACATGCAGAAAGCATTTTAAAAGGGTAAGTAAGAAGCAGGATGATAGGGCCTTGAAAAGGGAATCCAATTTTTTCCCTTCTTAATTAAATTGTTAGAAAACGACTGTGAGATGGATTCGAGTGTTACATAGAGGCAATTGCTTTCAGAGAAGTTCATTTCTGGCGGTGCCACTGGTTCATTTCCGTCGAAATGTTGTGAACATGTGTTTGTACTCTCCTTTGCTATTTACAGCTATTCATTTTTGATAAACTGCCAAAATCGCTACAACTCCCAAATCACAAAAGGCTAACACATTTTATAACTGTCGAAATGACGGCTTACGCATAATCAATTTTGCAATTAAAAATGAAAATTAAAAATTTATTTTCCTCAGGATACCCATAATCTCAAAATATGGTAAATCAAATGTTTTGAAAAGATTGCAAATAAAGTATTTAAATTATTTTGAGATTGTACCTGCAATGCTGATTTTAACAGTAAAAAAATTGTTGTTTTAACAACCAAAATTGTTAGTGATTCAGCTGCTAAAATTTGTTTGGGATACTGCCTATATTTAAAAGTTGGTTTATGTTCAAAATTTGGCAACGAATTTAATTTAACAGCAGACAATATAATTTCACCGAGGATTAAAAGTTCCTTCAGTCATTATCGTGTATTTTGAGCACACCAGTGAATTGAAACATACGAAAGATGAAATTTTCATACAAGCAACTCCGGGACGTTTTTCATATTATAATTTTTTTTGTAAATTGGGCTGCTGTACATTTTTTTAAGATCATAAGAGCTGTCTGTAAATATTATTTTAATTGTATCAATTTGTTTTTTAATTAATGTATGGAGGTTGATGAATTTTCATTAAATTATTATATTACCTGTCTTTCCCAAATTTCAGTAATATACTATATATAAAATGTAATTAATAACACTAGTCAACACACTTTCTGTTTTCAAGACCACAGATAGTGCTTTTAAGAGTAATTGGTATGTAGATTTCGAATCTGCTTTTAGATTTTTTCTATCACGTCACGTTTCCAAGTTATGCACATAAAGACTGCAGTGTTAAAGTAATGGGCTCCAATGTTAAAGTATCCATATTTTGGGGCCGCAAGAAATTTTATCAGGCCCCGAACACTGAATATTTCTTTTTTAATATGGTAATCCAATACGTCCATCCAGAGCCTGTAAGGCCTGAGGCCGACGAGTTGGGTCTCTGGATGGACCTGGATTAACGACTGCTGTATGATGGTCGCAGCAGCCGGGGGGGGGGGTGAATATCGTGAGACACTGATGAGTTGCCCATCCAATGACTAGCCGTGCCTGATGTTGCTTAACTTCACAGAAGTTGTGTTTCAGTGAAAGCTCACCAGGCCACTGCCTCCCCCCAATTAAACATTTTAAAATGTTTAATTGAAAAACAAGAAATTTGTACATCCTAGAAAATTTTTTATGGCATATTAACGAATTAAAATACTATATATAAACGTATTTTTTTAAAGAAACTAAAAAAGTTGTAAAATGCTGACTAGTGTAATGATTTTAAATATACAGGGTTAACAAGAAATTTGTTTCCCACTTCAGAGAGCTCTGGAGTGCGTTCTACTGCTCCAAATGAGACAAAATTTGTACAGAGATAAATCAACTGATGCGCTTGATATTTATTAAATAAAAAATTTAAGTATCTAAATTCTCCAATAGATGGCGCTGTAACCTAACCTAAACAACGAACTCAAGCAAGTGTACCAATGGAGGGGGCTCGGAGATTCGTAAAACTTTTGCACTTCAGTTCCTTGCTTGAATTGCAGTTGACATCACTTGCCATGGAACATTCTCTGGACTGACAAAACCCATGTTTGCCCATGTCAAGTTGATTCCCACAGTTGTCGAGTTTGAGCAGCGGAAAACTCACGCTATTCAGGAACATCCCTTGCATCCTGAAAAAGTGACAGTATTGTGTGGTTTAGGTTAGGTTAGGTTAGAGTGCCTTTATAACCAAGTGGTTCTAAAGGCACTCTAGATTAGGTTAAAATACTGTATAGGAAAGTAGCGACACTCCGTCTCGGCAGCCATGTTAGTGCAAAGAGCAGCTTTGTCGTCCGCTAAGAAAAGAAAACACTGACCCATTTAAATGATTTACGTACATTTTTGCGGACTTGGCCTTAAAATTTCACTTTTTATTAATTTTCTTTTTAATTTGTTAATGCTATATACATTTCTACATATTCTTCAGACACTGAATTTTATCTCAACAAATATGATTAGAAAGGCAGAAATTATATCATAATTTAATCATGTCTAAAATTCAAAGGAAACAGTTTAGAGCAACTAATTTCTTTAATCCTAAAATTTAGTTATACAATTACTTTTATATATTATTTCGCTATAAATACATCTTTTTAGGTATACATTCATTACAGTATATCATTACATAATCTGTATTTTTTATTTCTTAATATAATTATTACAATTATGTACGCTATATTTTTAAATTACTGTATCCTATTACGGTATATAGCATAAAAAATTCATTTCCTCTCTTTCTAAGCTTTTTTCTTTACATTTTTAATGATAATGGGAGAGTTGTCAAGATTTATAGATTCTTGATGGCAATTCGCATACCTAGAGATTTACTGCCACATTTCGCTGATTTCTTAGGTTCATTTCTTTTATTGAATTTTCTTATCATAAAATAGAACCTTGTTTTAACAAATTACTTTACAAGTTTGTTGTGCACAGAATGACAAAATTTTTTCTTCCTATGCGATAGAGCCAAATTTTTATTCTTTCTTCGTTCCTTTTGCCTGATGGAATGGAAACCAACTGCTCTTTTGATTTTCCACGATATTCTACAGCACAACAGCCAGTCATATTGATAAAAAAAAGCCGTTTATTAACAGGGTCTTGCCTATCTGCATGCTTCGCAATTGATTTCTTTGCACTAAAATGGCGGAAAGGCAGTCACGTGATATTGATCAGCCTATGGCAGCCTTAGGTTGTCGGCATTTGCGGCGGAAAAGAGTGTCGCTACTTTCCTTACAGTACTTTAGATTAGGTTAGGTTACAGCGCCATCTATTGGTGAATTTGAGTAGTTAAATGTTTTACTTAATAAATGGCAAGCGCGTCATTTGATTTATCTGTAGTACAAATTGTGCCCCTTTTGGAGCAGTAGAACGCACTCCAGAGCTCTCTGAAGTTGGAAATTTATTTCTCGCTAACCCTGTAGTTTAAATATTTTTAATATCATTATTTATTCTACTTCGGTGTTGAGTTGCAATAATTGCACCATTGCTGTTTTGGAATATATCAAATGTTTTCCAATATGTTTTTAAAAATAATGTATTTTATTTATGTAGAATATTATAATATAAAATACTGTTGTAGAATTTATTTATTTAGATTCGATCTGGATTTAGAGCAACGAAATTACAGGAAAACCTCAAAGATGTATATATACAGAAATAAGCGGAGGCCATCGAGCCGAGATGTCGTCGAAGGGGTGATGCTTGCCAGAACAACCTGGAACAGCTCTTCCTGTGACAGAAAATTGGTTTTTATGGGACTGTGAAGTAGCTATTAGAAAAATAACGCGAAATAATCTAATATGTTCTCCTTCTTTGA
This sequence comes from Rhysida immarginata, assembly GCA_023313115.1. Taxonomy (NCBI): domain Eukaryota; kingdom Metazoa; phylum Arthropoda; class Chilopoda; order Scolopendromorpha; family Scolopendridae; genus Rhysida; species Rhysida immarginata. Next base: position 2,111,499 of record JAHWFO010039269.1, read on the forward strand.
AAATCTTGTTAATTTAAATCATGAATATATTGAAATTAAAAAGTTGAGTTGTACACATACATTAAAAATTCAATTCTACTGCAGGAGAAGCTGCAGCTTTCAGGTTTCTACTGCGCTTTTAACCTCGTGTAAAAATAAAATTGATCGTAATTCAATGACTAAATAAAAAATTGTTAACAGGAATTGTTGCACATTTATTATGCATTATTTATGATTTTGTTTGCCATTAAATAAATATTCCGTTTGAAGAGCGCGGCTAATTCTCATATGCTACAATTGCAATCACCAAAAAAATATTGACTCGCGCATCGGATTTGACCTGGATGTCTAGAATATGGTGAAATCCACTCAATACTTAGCAGATGTGCCTGACGTGTGGAGAAACCATCTTAAACCAGTGACACTGAAGCAATTTCTTGTTGAAGGCGGCAGGGCCTTAAAGCAACTTTCTTCTCTAAAAATCTTATACATTTACGCATAAGCAAAAGCAAGTAAATCTTACAAATATTTTTAAATATTTTTTCAATGATATTTTGCTTAATAGAAATCAGCGAGGAATATTTTTTGACTAAAATGAAAGGGAAGAAGGGAGGGGAAAAGCAACTATTGAGCGGTTTTTTTTTCTCACTTTTATTTAATCTTTTTAGCTGCTAAAAAACAGATCGAATAGAAGGAACGCGAGTCTTGCGATGGGAGTCTTTAGGCCGCCAAGTGATTAAATAAACGGAGGCAGCGAATTTTAAGACGGTGGATCAGATTTGATTGAAAGAGGCATCGGCTGCTCTAATGATTGACAGGACGGAGAAGAAACCTGAATGGCATGATGACGAGATTCCCCCTTCTTTCCTACCCTCAACAGAAAATCGTTAGAAAGGTAGGCGATGAGGCACATCCTAAGATTGATTGCATGCGAAATTAAAAAGAAAAGGAAGCTTTTAATTCTTTTTTAGGGCGAGATATTTTAAAAAATAAAAATTCGAGAAAAGAATTAATTCGCGGTTTCCAGATTTCATAAGAAATTCAACACCTCCAAAAAAATGCAGTTTTTTAATTCAACGCACCGATTTTATGATATGCACATTTGAGATGGTTGGCTGATTGATTGATGCCATTTCTGTAACGATATAACGTTTCTAAAGAACGTTTGTTTAGCATAGTTAAGAAAAAATTTGAAGTCCTTTTTTTTCAGACTAAAACAGTGCAATATCTGAAAATCTTTAAATCAGAAAACTTACACAGTAATTTCACAGACAATTAAAATCATCCGACAGAGTTTTAAAATGCTGATACGTTCCTGAATTTTACTCAGATACTGTAATTACATAAAATTTAGTTTATGTGCAGATAATGGCTATTACGTAAAGTCACTTTTCACTCTTATTATTTAAGCATTGCATTTCACAATTTTTATTTGATTCATAGAAGAACTCGTTTTCTCTGTAATAGTTTTGTACATACCAATGGATTGCCAGAATAAAACGTGTTTAATACTTTATTGAATCCCCTTTGGCCCGTATTACGGCATGTATTGAATAAAACATTAAAGTATTTGTAAGTCAATGGAAGACGAGATATTCACCAGTTATTCCACTAGTTCTCCCAAATTTGTCGGAAGTGCTCGTTGAACCCTGCTGAAAAAACCTTGTGCGATAAACAATAGCATTGTGTTCCATGAAAAAGCTGCTACATGCTGGATAAATTCAGCATTGAAGGATGGACTTGGTCGTCAACAGTGTTCAAGTATTCCTGAAACGCAGCCAACCTTCTATGAATATCAAGGGACCCATTTCAACCTTCTAAACCTTGAGTTGTGTTGACATAAGAAATTAATAAATGAAAACTGGAGTTAATGCTCCAAGCATAAGGTAATGATATTATTGGAAAAAATTCCAGGTCGTGGAACTTTCATTTTTTCCAAAAATATCATTGATAAGGCATGCCGGATCCATTGCTTTATGGGGCTCCCGACGAACCTTTGCTAACCGCCGGTACAAAACGATGTGCATTGTAATTCTCCAGACCACATAACCTTCTTCCAGTCTTCACGTTTCCAGCCACTATTGTAGACGAACTTTCAAGTTCTTTGCAGAAATTGAGTATTCGTATCAGCATGCAACTGCCGATTTAGATCTGCTCAGTTTTCAGTGCATAATCCAGCCTTGTTAAATCATTTGTCAGTTGGTGCACAGTGGATGTCCTTTTTCTCCGTACAAGTCGTTGTAAACGGCAGGGGGGTGTCGCTTTGAGACCGGATCATCAAACTGATGAATACTCTGGAAATCGTCCCAATTCACAATGAGTCCTTTTTCGAAGTCCTTTTTTCTCATGGTGATCATTTTCAATGATTATACTCACTCAACTCCTTTAAGAGGTGATAAGTATACGCTTGAATCGCATGCCCTCAAACAATTCTGTATAAAAACGGATTAAAAAAATTTTACAGATGTTTTACAGATATCTTTAACAGATGTTTCAATTTATTGGCAAGTATGTGTGTATGCTGATGACCAAAATGACAATGAAAGTACTATGTTGTTCTGACTGTAGAGATATTCGCAATTAAACGTCATCCATGCAATAGTGAAAGAAATTTTGGCACTCAAATATCATCAATTCTTAGAACTGCATGTTTTATATTGTTTCTTAGAAAGAGTTCTAGTTACCGACTGATGTTTCAGCGAATCACTGATCTCTCAGTTATCTTTGTTCCACAATCGCTCGGTCTTGAAGGAAGCATTCTGCGTTTTCATTACTAAGCATTCTGCGTTTTCATTTCCCCGATGCTAAGGAAAAAGTTAAAAATGTTAATGTACGGATGATATAAAAGGATTAACATATGACATCTCATTCAGCGATATCCCAGGAGGGTATTTCCTCGCAAAAATGTGATGTTGCTGAGAAAGTTCTCAACCATGGAATTGAAGGTGCACCAATGTTTTTTCGTCATTTCTTTGAAAAGACTTTTAAAATGTTCAATATCAAAGAAGTTCGAGGTCTCTGTATTGTCTTTATTAATAGAGAATGAGAATGTACAATGCATACCCATAAGTATTGAGATAAAAAGAGGTGCGATCAAAGTTCCGGTACTGGTTGCGCATCTCGCCAACAAATGGCAGCACAAGTCCACAAATACAGTAAATTATAGCCCTACCATTGAGTCAGCTTTTCAAAGGACTTTGTTTCATGTGCATTGGGGACTGAGAAAATACTATTGGGAGATCTGCGATTTTATTACGGCCATTTAATTTGAGAACGCGCAAGTTCGAGCAAAGAGCAATCTGAGGGAGGACGTTCGGCGACCAGATCTGTGGCGTGAAAAAAACTGGATGCTCCACCACGGCAATGCACCCTCTCACTAAGCTTCCTCATACCTGAGTTTCTTGTGAAAAATACCAGATTTGGCTCCTGCAGACTTTCCTCTCTTTCCGAAATTGAAGATCCAGTTGAAAAGTCGCAGTTTCGATACGACTGAGCAGATCCAGTGAGAATCGCAAAAGGTGCTTGACTCGTTTCAACAAAAAGGCTTCAGGACACATTCCTGAAGTAGCAGGAACGCTGGACTCATTGTATGGCTTCGCAAGGGGACTATTTTGAAGGGGGACACTGTAAGTATATTTAAATACTGTACTTTCTCTTTAAATGAACCAGTCCCGGAACTTTTTGATCGCACCTCGTACTCAGATATGAAAAGAGAATGCTTTCGGGTCGTGACATTAGTGACAACGTGGAAGAAAATAATTAGCATAAGTAAAGCTAACATACAATCAATAAAAAAATTATCAAAATCGACACCAGAACTCAGCGATTTTGTACGTGGCACTGTCATTGGATGCCACTTATGTCGAAAAGTCAGTTCGTGAGATTTCTTATCTATTACACTTTCTCCATGGGTAATTTATTTAAAGTGGAAGTAGGAAGGGTAGTAACTGCGAAATAGCGCAGTAGTATAGCTCAAACTCACTGACAGAGAATGGCGAGCACTGCAGAGGACTGTCTGCTTTTGCTGTCAGCATCACTAAGGAATTTGGATAACCATCAGGAACTATCGTTAGTAACAGGACTATTCATAACACGAGAGAGCTGATACCCATAAGCCTAGACCACAATGAAATGTTCAGCGAAAGTTAATGTGTCACAAAGCTCATTACAAAGCAATGGAATCGTATTGTGTAGTTTTGGCAGTCTGGCCGTCGCACGAAGATGTGGAGTAGGGGTCGGCAACCTTTTTCATTACAGATTTTTAACCTTTTCTACAATTTTCAATATAAAGTGCACTGTTTCCCAAAAAATAATCTAAAATTATCCTATTTCTGGCCGCTCATTATATATTTCTAAAAAATCTCGCGGGCCGCTTGGAATCCGGTAGCAAGGAGAAAAGAAACCGGAAGCGGCTCGCAGGTTGCCGACCCCCTGGTGTGGAGAATACCCTGACGAACGCGATATGGCTAATGTATTGCAGCAACTCTCTAATTTGATGTGGTTGCGTTATGATATAGGGCTATTTGGGTTTGAAATATCCTGTGTCCTTAAGTTTATGTGAAGAAAACAATGGATTCTAAAATTTACCTGGACATTAAAGACAATTCTCCGCTGCTTAGAATGCGGGAACCTTTGACAATGATTGGCAGTTGTCTAAGAGGCAAGTACATCTTCAATATTAGAGATGATTTTGCATTATAAGTTTGCTCATTTAATTTTCAATTATCACAGGTTATAATGCCATGACTCAATTACATTGCGTCACAAATAATGCCATAATTCCTGAATAAGGTGTGCATGATAGATAATACAAAATGACACAAATATTCATCATTTCTAGGTACTTAATAACTATTTTGGTATGCTTACTTAGTACTTGCTACAATCTTCATAACGAAACAGCATGCGATATCATTAAACTTTTTCATGGTCATATCCATATTCGGCAAGTTAAAATCAGGACGGCTTTGACCCTTCTATTTCTGAAGAAGCGTTTACATTATTGTCCTGTGTAATTATCATCTGTAAAGATAGTCTCTGTTTAATAAAAGATTCTCCCCATATTAATTGATGTTAACTCAGCATCAGTAAGTCCCGGCTAGCATAACGTTACACAGTTAGCATCGCCAATATTCTTAATATAACGAATGATATTTGAAAGTGTGTTGTCCCACATTTTATAAAAAAAAATCACGTTGAGAGCACTAACTAAAACGCCCACAGAGATTATGGAAGTTGTTATTTCCAAACGCTCAGCGACTTCCAAAGGCTGAGGCTGTATATATAGACTGTCATTTCAACGGTCGGAGCGTATATGCCACAAGGTCTAAGTTCAGCCTGTCCAAGTGGGCGATATTGCTTTAAAAATGACACGCTAAAGAAAGGAAATAGTATCAAGGCGATGATAGAGCACGTAATCTGACTGATCGAGACTGATTTGTCTAAACGAAACTGGTTCATCCAAATTGGGGTATCTAGTCACGCAACTATGGGAAAAGCCCCAGCAAGCAGCGGGATCATGGCGGTTCGTCGCTCTAGTTACAAAGGTGTACTGTCCATAAGTCAAAGATCACCACTGTCAACACAAATGCTCCTTTTGCCTTATGCAATGAAATGAAGTGAAACGAATGTGGTTTAGCTGAAAAGGTAGAACTTAAATGCGGCAGGAGAACGACATCTATCGGAGTGTGCTGTATTTGGTATTGGTCCAGTAGTTGTGATTGAAAGAACCATGAAAACCTATCGCTGTGTGGATATCCTGGGCAATTATGCGCTTCCACTGTTGTAGCAGTTCGGTGAAGGGCTGTTTGTCTATCAGAAGGGTAATGCATCTAGCCGTACAGCTTCGTCGCCATCTGGCTTGGAGATATGAAAATACAAATACTGGAATGGCTCGTTCAAAGCCACGACATCATTTAATGAAATAGCTCTGGAATTAATTAGAATGTCGAGTGCGAGCTCGTGAAGGATATTAACTGGAGTAATGAGAGGCATATAAAATGAAGGCAAAACGATCTCTTGATTAAGTTCTCGAATGAATCAAAATTAGTTTCTCTCGTCCCTGCGCATAAATGATTGTCTATTGCATACCTGTTTAATTTTGAGATTCTCGAATATCATAATTCAGGAACCTGTTTTCATCTACTGTTTCTTCAGTAGATGAACTGCTACTTTGTAACTCTCGTGCTCGTAAGTCTTTACTAAACGAGGAGTTAATTCTGATATGGAAGGTTTTTTCCTTTTTAGTCTTGATGGGAATTGTAATTCGATTAGGGCGACATGCTAAAACTATGGATGCGCGTGGTAGTTTGTTTTTTTTTTTATTAAAAATGAAAAAAATTAAACAAGAATATTCAGTCTCTCCAACAGGAGATAGGCTTGAACTATAACAGTATCGGGAAAAAATTGCCCCGCATTATATTTACCTCAGGCGTATGCGTGACTTACCTTAGACGCCCAAGTCAGAGCAATGATGTTTCTTTTCAGGAGTAAATTGCTCAATTATGCCTTCTTTCGGAAATATGTTAAAAAAACCTCAAGTCGTAAAAAACTTCCGACCCTTCCATTCCATATAACTTAGTGGATTCAATGGATCATAAAACTACACCAGTCAAGCGAAGTAATAACTTCCGCATTCGTTTTAAGCTGAGTATTACTTTTCATCGGAAATGAAAAAGGCGCGTAAAAGATTGCTAATCATCTTCAATGAATTGACTTTTAACAAAGCTGTATATTTACAAAATATATTGAAGCGTTTCATTAAAAATGATGAAACAGTTTGAGGTGCAAGTAGTTCTTGAAAATACACATTCCGGTCTTTGAATTACAAAGCTTGATGCAAACTGAAACAATGATAATTCGTAGTAATGTGTAAATTACATGAAGTGAAAGGAAGCGTAATCACATAGACTCTGCAATTATTTGAAAGTATTCATAGAAGTAATCAACAGTACCATTCCCATAATGGGGAAACCAAATGAAAAAATATCATTGCGGTACCCGTATTTCTCAAGCCACGATTTCAAAGGGTGAGAAGTCTAAATTGTTCAATGCGTAGATAAATAATCCGCACTGAGAGAAGTGAGTCGCTGTCCAAAAATGATACGTGATGACATAAAAGCCATATCATTTGGAAAAATTTGTGATAGTAAAAGAACTTTAAGGTGCAATTGACAGATCCATTCTATGCGCAGGAAATGGTGGAATATTGGTATAAATAACCATATGACAACACGAAAACTAATGACGTCGGAGCAGAAGAGAAAATTATTCTTTAGTGGTTTAAGAAATATCCTATTGGTAACTATGGTCGACAGAGAACGTATTAGGTGCCCCATGAATCAATGAGCTTAGCTTGACTGTGCATACAGACCAAGATCTAGGGTATGCTTTGCTTGGACTGAATACCGTAAAATTTAGAATACAGGCCAGGTATTCAAATACACGCCGGTCTCGAATAAAAGCCGGGTGGGGTATTAAAAGTAGATTAAACGCCAGGTCTTTTTCGGGGAATTTTTTGTAACCGGGAAAAGTCAGGGAATTTTACAAAATCAGCCAAAAAATGCGATATTGGAACGAAAATTTTGTAAAATGTCAATAATATTCTATCAAAATAGTTTTATTTTGGTGCTGGTGGTCAGGGGAAATTACGTGATAAACCGAGAAAAGTCAGGGAATTTTACGAAATCGTTTTGCTAGACACCTATTATTGGAAATAATCCTTAACGCCAGGTCTCAAATAAATGCTGGGTCTCGATTAATCGCCGGAGGGGTCCAGACCATTGAAGCAAATAGACGCCCGGGCCTGTATTCAAGATTTTACGGTAGGTCCACTGACATTGTTACCATGTCGCATGAAAACAAACTCTTATCTGATTATTGCAGAAAATCAAGTAATCCTACAATGTTACATTTCTATGAAGAAGAAGATGGATCTTTCGTAGATGAACATTAACAAAACCAGGAGCACCCGGTTTTAAGTACCGTAAATTGGGGTTACTTGAACCCAAATAACAAGCTTTTTTAAACAATTGTTCCTATTGATAGACTTAATAACACTAATTCTGCTGTTAACTTAATTTATATTAAATTTGTGACATTTTCTTTTAATTTACATGTTTATTGACTCCATATTTTAACTTAGCATATATGTAATAAATTATGGAAATTTGGGTTCAAGTAAACCCTGACTGGGGTAACTTGAACCCACGCTACATTTGCAATGGATTAAGCAATTATAATGGACAGTGGGTTCATGTTCGACCTACGTTTTGGAGATGAAACACTTACCAGACATTTTAGTTGAAAATTTTTTTATTTTTAATCATTTATCTTGAAAATAACAAATTCGGTAAATTTGAATGAATTGCATTTAATCTTTATTTGCTAACAAATAACTCAGCTTGCACAGATCATTGATACATTTCATGACATGTTTTCATTAATTTGCAATTGAATCTATCAGCAGACCAATACATTCAAAACTGCAGACTCGGAACGTCTTTGAAACCTTTTTTTGATTTGGGTCCAAGTAGACCACCAGGGTTCAAGAAACCCCAATTTACGGTGTATATTAAGTTTACAAAACGTCAGAACATTCTTGCGTTTTCACGAAATTTTGTTGATTAAATTCGATTTATACATAATTTTTGAATAAAGAGTAATTAGGAACCCAAATTTGTAGGGAAAATAAATATTTGAAATCAAATATAATGATTTAATACAACTTCGTCGGTATACGTTTTGGAGGCTAACCCTTCTTTCTTAGCGTCACTTGAGTGCATTTAAAAGAAAATTATTCATTTAAACGCACTCTCGATTTGTTGAAATTGTATCTACAGACGGGCAGCTAAACAAACTGATCACATAAGCGCTTTTCTTAAGAAAACATGCTAAAAGCAATGCTTACTGTACAAGATAACCCATTTTTAATTCATATTTGAAGAATGTTTAAAAATCGAAAGCATTCTTTGATTTTCCCAAACTATGCAAATTAGAACTTAAAACTTAGACGATGAAGATCAAATCGACAAGGTTCTTCTTTCATAATGCTGGTTGGCCAGGGGGCAAATTAAACATTCCAAAAGATAATAAAGTTTCATGATCTCAAATTGCTCGCGTATTTAGAGAATTTCCAATTCCTTAACGGCGCGTATTTAGAGAATTTCCAATTAGAAATTTAAAATAGTTGTGCCTATTAAACATTTTTTTTCGTTAAAGAAAATTACCTAAATCTTCTTTCTCTCTAGAGAATTATTAAAATAGACTTCTGCATGCAAATTTATATACTGGAGAAAAAAAAAAAGACCCTGTTCGTGTTTATTTCTGTGTATGTGTGCTCATTCATCGGATGACACTTCCTCGTTGCGTTGAAGGATGATAAAATGATTAGAAATGATTCACGGTTGTTAACTCGCTGATTGTTTTAATCTTTTTTTTCGCCAATTTTTAAAGCAATTTGTCCCCACCCTGTCTCCTGGGAGTTATAAAGGTTAACTTAGCGAGAGAAAAGAAGAAAGAACATCGTCTTGGTTGGGAAATAAAATAAAAATACAAAAAAATAAAGCGAAAGAAAGGTTTTGCTCGTGTAGTTCTCCTCTACTGAAGGAAAACCAGAGAGTAAACAATAAATTTCGGTAAATTTTTTATTAGAGTGGCAAAGACAGTCAACGAGAGAATGAAAGAGGGAGACCCCGATGCAATAGCCCAAAGTTCAAGATAATTTAATAGAAAATTTGGTCTGATTCGTCAGCGGGTAAAAAAGTAATTTAAAAAAAAGCTTTTAGAGTAAATATAGTTGAAAAACAATGTTCCATTACAGAAAATTGTCAAGATTTTTTTTTTTTTAAATGTCTACTGATATAGCTCAAAAATGAATTAAATTTTTAGCTTAAAATAACCAGCCTTGAATTACGCTTACATTTTTCTTTGAAATTGACTGCTTAGTCGAAAACAATTTCCAGAGCGTTTCTATAGTAACGGGTTTATGAATATGTATTATTACCTATGTTACGAGATGAACGTTAGAAGTTTAAAAATAGCAAACGTAATATTATCCAATCGAAAATAGAAAATATTATTCAAATTCAAGCTTACAGAACAAAAGTTGACAAGTTAATATTACATGGTACTATTAACTAACTGATGAAGCAATGTGTGTTTACAACCTCTACAAAAATAGAAAAAGAAGTGACATATTAATACAGTAACTGGATAGTGCATATTGCATGGTAACAAAAGTTTGCAGATATAGAAAGTAAATTAAATAAAAATTAATATATAAAAACGGATCTTCAATAATACAAATCTTTACCTATAATAAAGCTGTAACCGACCCGGTGTCTGTACAGAGGTTAAGTCAAAAGTAGTGGCCGACTCGGAAGGGGGGTTAGAGTTTGACGAATTCTGGGCGAATACCATTTACCACAAGGGTATATCGCAGTTTATAAAGAGAAAAGAGTGGGAAGAAACGTCAGTACAAATTTGAATGCCACAGACATTGTGCCACCTGCGTCAGCCAGTGTAAAAATATGGCAGACAAATTGGTGATACGCGGGCTCCTTCGTCACTATTGGAAAAAGGGGACCAGTGCGCGAGCAGCAGCCACCGAAATTTGCAGGGTGGAAAGTCGGGATGAGACCAATGAACGGACACCACGAGGTGGTTCTCCCGCTTTTCGTCTGGAGACATGGGCCTGTAAGATGCGCCAAGGAGCGGAAGACCCAAAGAAGTGGATGACGCAGCCCTACGGCAACAAATGAAAGCCAACCCAGGCAGGACGACCCGTGGACTAGCGGAGGACATCGGGACATCACAATCGAGTGTGGTTCGACATCTGCACGCCGTGGGAAAGGTCAAAAGAAGCTGCCGAGTTGTGCCACACGAGTTGATGCCCGCGCAAGTACAACAACGGGTGAAGGCGTGTCGTCAACTGCTGGGAAAAATCGAGTTTCTGCCACATCCAGCATACAGCCCCGACCTGGCAACTTCCGACTACCATCTCTTCCGGTCCATGGCGCACTTCCTGCGTGGACGGCGTTTCGCCAATGTCAGTGAGGTTGAAGACGCCGTGCGTGACTTTTTCGTCCAGAAACCGGAGAGCTGGTTTCGCGAGGGAATCCGCCAACTGGCTGATCGTTGGATGAAGACCATCGAGCATGATGGACTCTACTTTGAAGATTAGCAATGAGTGGTTCCTGTCTGGTGCCCATTTAAAAGTTTGTGCGATGACCAGCCACTACTTTTGACTCAACCTCTGTACTTAAAACTTCATTTTTAGAAGTTTTGTCTGTCTGTCTGTATGTTTGTTTGTTACCTCATCACGCAAAAATTACTACACGAAAATTAACGCGGTTTTCACATTTGCACTGTTTTAGGTTAAGTTTAAAAAATGGTATATGATTTATCGTAATATGCCGTCTAGAAGCCGAGTTCTAGGCTAAACTCTCTTAAGCTGGTAGTTATACAAGATGACGTGCGGTCGAGGTTGATTGAGTTCATTATGTGGCTTAATATATGCTGGAGGAGAGAGAAGGAAAGAAGAAGTGGATGCTCCCAAGTTGAGCAAAGATGGAACGGGATTATTGTGCAAAAAAATAATTACTGTTTAAATAATAATAATTATAACTGGAGATGCTCTCCAAGCATAGGTAATGATTTTTCGATTGAAAAATGGAAGGAAAAATTCTGCGACCTTGATTCGAACCAGGAACCTCGACTATCGGTGTTCGGGTGTCTGCGATAGCCCAATTGGTAGAGGCGTCGGCCATGATAGTCGAGGGTTCTGGTTCGAATCCAGGTCGCAGAATTTTTTCCTTCCATTTTTCAATCGAAAAATCATTAATTACTGTTTCTTTTTGGTATCCGAGCATGATGTAGATGAGTAACGTCGTCGATTCCTGGAATAATTAAACGGAATTTGCTGATGTGGAAATGGATTTTCGTCCCTAACATTGGATCCTACAGATTCATTCATCAATGAGGACTATTAGGAACCGTGAATGGAATGAAATGGCGATTGGATGTTTTCTCCCGATTTCGAAGCAACCAGATATAATTAATTGAGTATATAAAATTGAATTGCATATTGAATTGTTTATTGGGTTTTAATGATTTGAATTACCTATTCAGTAATTCATAATGAATTGCTTGATTGTCGAGAAAAAATAGAGGTCATCTTCTCGTGTGAAGAAAGCTAATGAAGCACACACGGAAGTCTATTACCTATCTTTTCACGACACTGATTTTCTACAGTGCTGGAATCTTCCACTACATCTCCTTAGAAACCTGATACCTATTCTGTGCCAGTAGTAGAGAATCTAATGCAAATTGAGAGGTGGTAACATTAACATTATAAGATTATATTTGTTCTGGACCCTAGTGATTGAAAAACAGACGGGGGTGCTTATAAAACTTAGTTTCAAGCATGATGCTAGGTTCAACCGTATGGTATCCCAAACCACACCCCGTTGTATAAATATTTTGTTGAATTGCTCGAACACTTGAAACTGTACTATCAAATAAAGTAACCTTTGGAATATACATTGAATGTCAGTTAATTAAAAAAATTGACACGAATCCAGGATCTATCTGGTCGCCCCAGTGGGGATGTGAAAACCCCTCCCTTATGGTGGTCACAATTACTCGAGAATATTTAGGTTAGGAACTTGAAATTTTGATGAATTAGAGGGAACATTAGTTCCTATATGGCGTCAAAATTTAATGGAATTCAGACGAACAGTTTTCAGATACAAGCTATACTCACATCTAACTAGTACAGAACAGAACGACATTGCACGCCGAAATCAGTCCAGACCTGTTGCAACTGCGAGGAAACATACTAAGGGATTTCCGAAAAATTTGACTGCCCTTCGTACCTAAATCAATAGCATATTGAGTTACCAGAAAAATTATCCTAACCAATAGTTACTGAATGACTTAAAATTCCTAGTTTTTCAATAAAACTCCAGCTAAAATCATAGAACATCAAAACATGCGCTTTGATATCCAAAGCATTCATAAACAGTTTTATTAAGCTAAGCTTAAAATAAAGTGGAGTTAACAAGATTTTTTCAGATCGAGAATTTTCTAATATGGAACTTCGATATCCCGACAACAGTAAGGCTACCGAATTGATCTTGGTATGTCTACACAGTATACTCTCGAGTTAGTCGAGACCAGCCAAGTTGTTGTAAGTCTTATAGGTCAACTTAAAGGTTGATTGATTTATCATCATAGTTCATACACCTGATATTTAATGCAAATAGCCTATATACGAGGGGCAATCATAAAGTCATTACAATGAACCGGAAGACAGAGATGGGGTGACACTGTACGGTAGTAGCGTCAGTCATTCTCCACATATGCACCTTCTAAGGCCACACACTTTCCCCACATTGCTGGATGCCATTTTTATAGAAGTCCTCCTTTTGGCTGTTGAAGAACTGCTTCACCTCGAAGATGATGTCGTCGTCGTCGTCTTGAAAATGCTGTCCACGAAGCGGATGAACATGGCGGATGGGCAGTATTTCGAACCCCAGCCTTGCCGCGACGCGCATGGACTCATGTACGGAATGTGCTGGCGCGTTGTCGTGCAAAAGTCTGGTCCTATAAATTGTTCCACGGTGATACGGCGGTCTGAGAGGATACTTGCTTCGCAATTTGTGGCTCGCCCTGGCCGCTTGTCTGGTCGCACTGGAAACGTCGAGGCCATATGGTGACTGTCTCGTACGATGGAGCATTGTCACCATAAACGGCCACTAACTCCTCAAGGAGCATGGGGCATTGTCATAAATGGCCACTAACTCCTCAAGGAGATGGAGCATTGTCATAAACTCATCTTTCAAATGCAGGAACCTTGTCACGGCTCGCACCTTCAATTTTCCAACGGGCTGCGCCATGTTATCTTCGATGCTCTGGTGGCGTTTAGCGGTACTATACCAAACGCCGCTTTGTATCCTCCAGCACTCGAGGGATGTCGCTTCCCAGTGGCGCCCACATTTTTAAAAAGCGATCGTTCTTTCATGTTGATTGTAATGACTTTATGACCACCCCTGGTATTGTTCAATTATGAGTAATATAGCCTGAGTCGGCATATATCAGACCAAGTGTTTGCGAATATTGTAATCTATCAGTTAGGGCATTAAGTTAATTTTTAATGTAAAAATCTAATAATATCTTTTTTTCTTAGAGATGTTGACAACATTAAGAGAAGTCAAATATAAGATCGAAAAACTGATTGTATATTCGTAATCAGCGTGAAATTATAGGTTGCATTATAGTCAGAAACATGGTCATTATTTTTTTTTTTGCTCTACAAGACAATGTTAAAAACGTGTATTCAGTCAAAAACTTGGAGTTACGCACTTTATCGATCAGGTTATTGATATATGTGCCGTATGGTTATAAACATCGATTGCATTGACCGTATTGTTAAAATATCCATTAACTTGAAGGGATTTTTAAATCAAGTTTCTCATTATTATCCTACCTATCAACAATCTTTTGACTATTTATTTTACCAATCGCAATATCACGTAACAATCCGTCAACTGATATCAAATGATTTGTACCACACGATAGAGGAAAATCTAAATCTTATTACAATTTTTCGTCGTTTTCCCCTCAAACAATACATGCTATCGTTATACCATCAATAGCATTCCCGTTATATAATCGGCTTAGATAGCAAATATTCTATGCGCCATTTAGTTTTAAAAGTTTTAGCTAAATGAGCAAAAGCTATATTGAAATAATATACCCACTATTGATTCTTACTGAAAAAAAAAAAGGATTTTTGCTCAACAATCTTTTTCGAGTAGGGGTTATTAATTTTAGAAATTGGATGGCCGAGCCATGGAGGGGAACTTGTTTACGACGGCAGCACAGAGGGATTCTTGGACGGCGATTAGAGGAGGGTAACTATGGTGATTTGGTCATCATTCGGTCAGCGATGCTTCATCATCATCATTATGCACATGATCCTGTCTCCGTGCGCATCGCCTGCTTCTCGTGCTAATGAGCGGCGTCCGTTCGACTGCAGCCACCCACTGCCCTCCCAAATGACGGAGGGGGTTTGTGGAGGAGGACATTGTCGTTCACCCCACCACCCATTGCCAGGCCCCCTTCTTCCATTATGTTGTCAGATCCTCCCTTTGCTAATTATTATTGCTCTTGATTCATTTCGTTTACTTTAAAACCAACAACTATTTTTGAATTTTAAACAGAAGGAAATTTAAATTTTTCTTTTATTCATTTAGCATGCATACGCTTTATGGATTAAATAAAATAAAATTTCGCTAAATAAAGGAAAAATACCTGTTAATGTTAAACAAAAATTTCTACAGAAATTTCTTTATCAATAGTTTCCATGGTGTGACTATCAACCGTTTTCAATTACTCTTGAGAAATCTTGAACCGCACAGCCGAGAACAGCTATAGTATGTTACGAGATGTCGACATAGAAGAGACGATTCGTGCAACATTATTTAATATAGAGTACTTTTAAATTTTTTAACTCATATCTCATTGACATCTTTTAATTTTTAATTTTCTACTAAACAATACAAAATTTATGAAGAAAGGAGAAACTTTTAGTGGCTTGTCGAAGAGTGCTCCTTTAGTTTGGGTGGAAGTGGTGGTATGTCTTATGTCACAAGTGGAGCCAGAAAGCCCGTTCTGTTAACTCGAAAGCATGGCAAATCAGCCAGAGATTTATCGGCAATTACAAAATAAGATGTATGGGCTTTAATTTTTTACATGGCTCCTTACTTCCGAAATGGCCTTAAGAATAGCTTATCCGCACGAAATCGTCAAAGAATAGATGCTTTATTCTGAAAAGTAATAATTATAAATGTGTTACAAACGACTACTAGATCCTTAAATAGAAATATGATCTGTATAAAAAAAATAAATACATATCTTAAATTAATCATATTCTTGCCACATTGTATGCAAATTATATTGATCAACATTCCTTTTGTTCCTAAATGTGCCTTCAATATAATATTATGATTATTCATTCAATGAAAACATGTTTACATTATACAGGATATTCAAAAAAAAGATAATGCAAATTTTTTTTTATTGAACTGACATACAAAAACTATATTGAACTTTATAAGTTTCATACATGTGTGTGTGTGTGGGTGTGTGTGTGTGTGTGTGTTTCGCAACCACCTGAATGCCACTTTGCCAGGAAACTGGATCGGCCTATCGGAATCATGATTTGCCGATTCTGCTCTGGCCTCCGCGATTACCGATTTATTTAAGATCCTGTTATTTCTTCTTTGTGGGGTTATGTCAAGGATTTTTCTCTATTGCCACAATAACAGGATGATTTGAAAGAGCGCATGTCTGGGAAGAAATGATAAATAATGAATATAAACTGGAGCTGAATCTCCAAACATCAAGTAATGATATTATTAATGAAAAAATGGAAGGAAAAATTCTGCGACCTGGATTCGAATTCGAACCAGGAACCTCGAGTGTCATATGCACGACGCCTCTACCATTTAGACATCTGCCGTTTAGACATCTGGGAAGAAATGGACTACCGTTTAGACATCTGCTGCTGTTACACAGGGCGCTTATATCCAACGCTTAAAATATCCGTATGAAACTTATGATCTAATGTCCGCTTTTTCTATATTTTGGTATCAATGTGGTTTTTGTATGACAGCTCAATATAAAATAAATCAGTTTTACTTTTGCATCATCATGTTTAAATAACTTCATACATCAGTTTCAAAATCAAATTGTTATGCAAAGCATTTATTTTTCCTCAAACGTATTTTCACAGCTTTAGTTGTATTGCAGTTTTCCAAATTTTGTTTTTTTTTTACCGGATTTCAAATTTCAATGGCCACTGCTGTATCTAATCTTTCATAATTACAAATCTAGCATTGCTATGGGGTTGTCTATACAAAAGAGTATTGCTGTCTTCTTTTTACGCTATTCCTGAACTATAGTTCTTCTACAAAGGTACTAACTAGTTATTTTACAAAGTACGGAACTCACATATCGTTTGTTAAATTTTCCGAAAAGGTTAGGCTTTTTTCTCTGTGTAAAAATGTTTGTTATTACTATTTTAGTAGTTAAGCCACAGATGTAGCTCTTTATTCGGTCCGGCTGTAATCTACTACTCTCGAAGTATTATAAATCCTGTAATCGATACCAACGATTTATGTAGCCGTAAACCCGTTGAAGATGATGAAAACCGATGATTAAAGACACTATATTTTTTGTTTATTTATGTTTTTGGACTTTTTATTTCTTATATTACGAACCTTCTTCGCAATATTAAATAGCATGGACATAATGATTTCAACTTTAGTTATAAAGATTGATTGCAGTAGTTCTACAGGGAGGTCGCCATATTCAGCTGTTAAAATAGTTTGAGGTCCTTCATTTTAAAATGTACTTTGCTTCTATATGTAGAACTGAATTCATAAAATTCCTTGCTGGATTTATTGTATATTTTTAATTTAGTTGTTTATAAATATGATGGTTTTATATTTGGATGGCTGAAAATACAAGTAGACCAAGTCACATTTATAACATTCATGGTAATTTAGAGTTTAAGCTGTTATTTTATTAAATAAAAAAAAAAAGAGGAATCGTGATTTACATAAAGAGATGCATGTTATTGTTTCTCGAAAATATAAGTTTTCTTGGTGTTTATCCACAATTTTTTGAAAGTGGACTTGGTCTATTTGTATTTTCAGCCATTCATTTGTTATTGAACTCTTACTTTATCCTTAGAATCTTCTTTTCTTTCTTTCTTTGGTTTTTTGCTCTTGCAAATTACACGTCAAACATTGAACCAACACTTCATCTTTAGCATAATCCGAAAACTTTTCGCAAATGAATAGTATTAACAGCACCATAGGACCCATATTACAAATACCGCCATTTGGAAAGAAACACTGAAACCTACCGTTCTGTTAATCATGAACGTTCATAAACAAAAGACATTTTACACTACAAATATTTGAAAATAGACAAAAGACAAACACGCTTCTTGATCAACAACCAACACGCAACTCCAGCGGTTCTGCGATCTAATAAACAAAACACAACTCTCTCCTTTGAAGCGTAGCTAAATGTTCTTCATATATTCAGGGTTCCAAACATATCAAAATGATAAGCTATAAGAAATCTTAAAATACTTTTAATAGTGAATAGAAACTCTTTTAATAAAGAAAAGTGTAACATGCTCATTACATATGGCTACATTTGCATTATTTGCCTTTTTTCCATATATAGCATTCAATAAGTATTTCCAGATATGGCAATCAATATACAACTGAAAGTTTTTCTTATTAACTTTCTGACAGTTTATTTTCTTTCTTTCCATTAAATCGGATGTCAAAGATGATTTCAATGGGCCGTCCTTCATCGAAGCCCCCCATCCTCCCTCCCTCCCTCCCTCTCCCGTTTAATTTGGCGAATACACGAGGAATCATCGAGGTAATTTCGGCGTTTGTCGCTCTAAATAAAATGGGTTGTGCGGAAATTTATTTGCCAACGTTTTTCGATAAGAATTTGCTTGATACATTTGTTCGTTAAATATTTGACCAAGCGGAAATGTATTCGAATGAAACTTGCTCAATGAATATTTCGTGGCAATTTTTGAGAATGTTAGCGAAAAAATAAAGAAGAGTAATGAATAAGCAATGTCATTTATGTAATGAGTATTTAAGAATTGCGTATTTACATTCGAAAGTTTTACGTACAAAAGTTTCTTCTTTTTATTTTCAAGTCATTAATCGTTAATTGGAAAAGTTTAAATTATAAGGCATCACTAAAACACCCAGCCTATAAATGAAGCTTGATATGCATCTATCCCTTCGACGATCCATCCGTCTGCCTTTCTCCCATTAATAACTTCTACATCATTAAAGCTCTTTACATGAAATTTGGTATGGAAGACATGCCATTTCCGATGACCTCAGCGCTATAATTCAAAATTTTCTCGATTCATTTCGAGATGACGGCCATGCGAATTTGTGAAGTGGACATATGGCTGGAAATGAGTGGATCGATCGTACTTAAAGTATCAACGTAATGCCATCTTTTGACTCCGGTTCAAATTTAAAGCATCGCGCATCGAAGACACTTTTCACTGAAATGAAATACGAGACAATTTACTGTCAAGTCATAGCAGTTAATTTACATTAAGGCAAACAATTAATAAAGTACGAGCGCTGTTATAATCATCGCTATATTCCTAATATACCTACGATGATAAATCACGCAAATGAATTTAGAATCTATATATATTGATAGGCAATGCATCAATATTTCATGACCATATAATATATCGGTTTCTAAGGAAACCAACCCTTGCTGGCTCGATCAAACCCGGGCTTATACATTTCATTTAACCTCTTCTCAAAACCATCATTGAACGTGGATGCTGGGTAAAATTTCCATGGTAATGTGTTCTATAGTTTTAAACAATATGAAACTGCTCATCTGCTTTTAAAGTTTCATCTAGTTTGGAACAAAACTTCTGTCTATGTTTCGCTTTTATTTCATGATTTTATGTTGTGCGATTGAATTGCAACGGTTTCAGTTAATTCAATTAGAGCACCATCGACCAACTCATAACCATTGCTTTCTCTTTAATTCTTCATCACGTTCATTTCCATGCCAAAGATTAAACTTTGTAATATTAACAAGGGATTTTTGAATTGCATATACGGCTTCCTGTGTTTGACAGAAGGATTGTAGATGATGCCTATTCATGAATCATTATTTGTCTTTTTGATTGTGATGTGACGTTCTTGGAAGTTAATCCTCTTAGTATGGAAAACATTTTTAAGACCTTTCTGTGAAAGTAGTACAAGTCTTATAATGTATTTTCAGCATCATATATTCTATTTGAACAGACAATGAGAATTTTCTGAAATAACGGAATGAAATTTTCAGGTTGAAAAGGATCTCTGAATATTTAACGAAGAATCCCAAAATAAAATTACGCCATTTGTTTCTGTAGATTTTTAAATAACTAATTAAACGAGCATTAGAGGAATAAGTCACGAGCAGCAATTATTTAAATTATTACGCATCTAAGAACAAAAAGTTGAAGTTCACGGGTAGCACATTAAAATATATATTTATATTATACTATAAAATTTTTTACATTTAATGACCCTTCAGATAGTTATTTCACTATTTGAAATAAAATTAAAGCCAAAAACAAGTCTCACGTAAATTCAATTTTGCTGTGTTTTTTTCTGCTTATTAATAGTTGTAAATATCTTATTTAAATAACCAAACAAAATTATTAGTTATCTCATTTCTACTTACAAAAACGGATGTAGCCATAAGCATAATTGCAGACATACAGCTGTAGATAACAATATTCATTTGATTTTAAATATACTGAAATTGAGTACGGAGTCACTTCATAAATAATGCACACAATATTTTGTTTACTTAATTTTTTTAAAATATCTTTTTATAATTCATCAATAGAGTCTCCCTGCTTCTCAATGACCAAGCCTCAACATCTAGGAAGCAGAGACTCCACATCTATTATTGTATCGGGAATGGCTCGAGTAACGGCGGCAGAAAGCTCTTCTGATAAGGAAAACAACATCCGCGCAAAGATTGTTTCAACTCGAATCCAGACTGCGAGCGTTGTCATGGAGGATAAGTGGCACTTCTTCTAGTACTACTATTTTTGCCATGGCGCAGTGAACTCGATAACTAGATAATGTAAATTTCTTAAAGGTGTACAAGTAGTGTCTGGCTAGGATCGAAGAGAAAAAGCGGGTATTTTCAGCAAATGAAGACGAAATTTTGGAGGAGGCCTTTTATGCATTTTCTGCGCAGTTTTTGCATGGAGTCACGATAATAAGCTGCCGTGACACTTGTTGTACAAGGAACTCTGTCTGTCATGATAATTCCTTGGTGATCATAAGCAAAGATCATCATTTGTTTGACTTTTGATTGAGCTCGTCGAAATTTTTTTGTTCGTGGGGAAGCTGTAGCTCTCCACTTGTAGGGTTGTTATTTCAATAGTGACTCAAACTCTCTAACCCACGTTTCATCAAAAGCGATAATTCGATACAAGAATGCTTGATCTTCACTGTCGAATTGTTGTTTCAGCAAGGTTTCAATATGCAGGCGTTTCTCCTTCTGTTCAGCAGTCAAGCAGTGAGGGACCCTCCGCGCAAAAATGTTTCTTTTGCTTAAATCATTTGTCAGATTTCGAAATACTGACGTTGGCGGAATCCTTGTGGTTGCAGAAAGTTCCTCACACGTTTCACGACGATGATCTTCAAGAGCATCTGCCACAAGTTCATAAGTTTCACAAGTTTCTGTTGATGTTTTTTGGCTTTCTGGTGTTGCATTGTCCTTTATGCTCACACGATCATTACGAAAACGAGTTGCCCAACGGTTTACTGTTAACTCGTCATAAATTTCACTGAAAGCACTGTGGATTTCTGTTGACTTTTTGTCACGTAAAGTTTCGATCTTTATGAATGGCCTTTGATTTTCAACAGTTACAATACCCAAGACCTGTTCAAGTTCCATTTCTAGCTCGCGTTATTGAAAAACAGAGTACGCTATGGATGAAACAAAACACATGCTTCTTCCTCAAGCTTCCAACTGTAAGTTAGATGATTTTTAATGTTGTTACACTATTCACGCACTAGTGAATTAAGCCTCATAAAAGTAATGGCGGCAGATGTATTAACTTTGTTTAGTCAAGAATAAAATTTCACTGGCCCTGAATATAGAGTTATCCATAGCCACCGCCTATATGTATAACTATTTTTGCGGGAGTTATCCATGTTGTATAGACATGGGACTCACTTGGCTGTAATCTTTTTGCATTCCAATGACATCTTGCAGAATAGAGTGCACCGTGTAATCACTTAACCAACATCATTTGCTAATTTCCGTGCAGTCCAGTATCTATCAAGTAATGATTGCAAAAGCTGATTCTTCTCTTAACGAAAGGTACGACCATCCCGATATTGTACTATTAGTTGATTCTTCCTCACTTCTACGAAAAGCCAACACCCATCGACGCTGTACGATAAAATAGATCTTCATTAACGCACGCTTTCCGAATTCTTAATTAACAGGCTTTGCGAGGCAACACGTGTAACATCAATCTTTATACAGCTCCATTGTTCAATCTACGTACACATGCTTTAGATAGACTTAATATGACACACATATGCTACTTGTGTCCATAGACTCTTATTACACACACCACAAACTAATGTTGTAAATTCCAAATGCTTTCGTATATCGGATTCTGTTATCATCAGGAGACCGCGATCTTGGAACTTGGTACGTTATTACATTTTAGCCCTCGTAATGTAATCAGTAAGGACTAAACTACTATATTACTAAACTCAGGGGCTAAATAAAATTCCAGTGTTATAGGAGTTTGGTGTGTATTGTGATGGCTACACGGAAATAATATAAAATTACGATAAATTTCTTCCAAGCTGCCGGTGTAGTAAACGTTCGCATTCTACGAGCTATCCTAGGTAATATGAGTGATCCGTCTGATTTCCAAGGAGGAAATAGTAATACCAGTTTAACATCCGTAACAAGAGCCCGATCTGAATGAGGCACGATTGCACTTGAAATCGCATCTATGAAATGAGCCTTTAGAGAAACTTTGTTACTGATCGAAGGTCACAGTCTTAGGGTATTATTTTATGTCTTGCCATGCTCTGTGCATAAATCTTAACCGTGGAGATCGTTGCATTTGGAACCTCAAAAAATGGTTTTGTATTCTGCTGGCTCCATTATTACACCCAAGAATCGTCTGGCTGTTCAAACAAGTACTTGGAGATTCTAGAACCCCATGTTTCCCAATAACGTCATTTTTTCAATAAGTACTATGCACGCATGTAGGATAGCTTAAAGATAAACTCCACACCCAAAATAACTTTGTTTAAAATGAAAGATGAAAGTCTCAATAACAACGTAGCATGTATAAAAATTTTCAATTCGTACACAAAATTGATAAAATATATAAAAAACTTTCATTTTTTCTCTCCCCCTACGATAGACACTGGCGCCATGGTTCGGCAACTGTTACGTCACAAGTTGCCGAGAAGTGCGAAGGAGTTTCGAATTCGTGACGTCACACATTGGACGCTATCGGTTATTGTCAGTTGGGCATCGCAATGAACTATGAATATGAAACAAGACCGGTAGTGATGACTGCGATTTTGATAACAGTGACAGCGATATATACAGCCCTATGCATTAAACCGGGATCTTCTGCTTGCCGCGTCGGCGTGTGCACATTAGGGCGGCGTTTGCCTTACATAGCAGATAGGCTTACCTCCTCATTCCTTTAACGAGTGCTGTTGCGGTCGTTGTTCTTGAAGAACGCCAGGCCCGTTTAGAGTTGGAAGAGCATCTAGTTCCACCTTATACGTGATCTAGTTTCGGAGAATTTCTTGTTTGAGTTCATACTGAATTTTAAACGGCGGATGCGTAGACAAAGCAAGACGCTTCAAAATGAGCTGTTTGGAGTTGGATACTAGTTCCTCGCTGTCAAAAACTAATCCATTGTTTTTTAATCGATTCTGATTCTGAAAATCTATGAAACGTGAAATTTCTATCAGACTTTCTATTTACACATCCAAACAGAGAACAAATTGAAGGCATTCCGACATAAAACAGGTTAGCAAAATCTTACGATATGTAGAATCGTTCTAAGCGACTAGAATTTCGGCGACGAAATTCCCCGAGGTTCTCGCGGCAGGAAATGACAGCTTGTTCCGCCGTGTTCTGTGGAGAAGGAATGGAAGATCCCACGCAAATTTTCAATTTTCCGAGGCATTTTTCTTAATAAAATATTAGGAAAAATCGAAAAATTTTGAATGATATATACTCTATTAACCTGGATTAATGTTATGATACAAAAAAAATAAAGTCGATTTTTTCCGTGCAGTTTGCCTTTAATCCTAGTTTGAGGTGAAATAAGATGATCTTCAATAGCTTTCCTGGCCAGCACAGTCGTTCAATTTTAATACTATGGAAACACTATGCTTTTTTGGAGAAATTGATTCCCTCCTGCAAATCTCTGAAGGTAATCGGTAAATATTCTGATTTAAGAATGCTACTGCCTTCCACTAGTTCAGTATAAGTAGATTGAAAATTTATATGAATCAATTATATTGAGAATTAATAGTCTACTATCCAGAATATGAAAGCTAACAAATAAATAACTACCATTGGTAATAAATGCTTGACTGACATTCCCCAGTTTTCAGAGATTTTATTGGCAGTTTCAGCTCTATCTATAATTAATGAGAGGAAAAATAGCCTCAAGTTTGTCATAGATCGCATTAGTTGTTAGGCCAAATCCGTATTATATATTCATTCGCTTTTTCGCAAATGGCTGGTATTTTTTGGTTGGTTACGACTTCTGTCACGCGGTGCATCTATAATCCAGTTGGTTAATTTCCGTAATTAACCTTCATAAGAGCATGCATAAAATATACTCAAAAATACACGTTCATAAAAACTTAATGAATGTCACGCAAAAATTTTGAACTCAATATTAAATTGTAAAGAGAATATGTAATTTTCAAATGGATAAAATTGAATTTCACCCAATATGGATGATAGGCTAATAAATATCAGATACGAAGGTAAATCGTAAAGTAAAAGAGGCATTGTTGTTTTTCCGTTTAGGTGATTGGCACCATTATTAATCATAACCTTAAGGCATCTTTGTATTGTGTTCAGTGGTGGTTTCAGTCAATTCAACGTGTGTGCTCCGTTGGCAGACTGCACCAAATAAGAAATGAGAGAAGTGATAAGTTTTAAAAGAGACAAGGAACCATAATACAATACGGAATATTTTAATAACAAAGCCGATCCGTTTCGATATAAAGTATACACGAGCATAAAGTAAATAAAGTGAAGGAAGGAAACGCAAATCAATATATAGTAATGGAATCCGATAATGCCAGGAAACTGTGGAAATCTGGTAATGGTAAGAAATAATAGAAAGAGAAACCACAAATTCCATAAACTTATTTTAATACTACTAACCTAACCAAATCTTGTACACTCGTTTGTATCAATCTGACGAAGAAGACTTTGTCGTCGAAATGCGCTTACTTAGTTCGAAAATAAGTTTGTAGAATTAATGGTTTCTCTGTCTATTATTTCTAAGTCAATATATGCACTGTAACAAAGAAAGGAATCGACCAATCGGAGGCAAACCTACAAGAAAGTGGGGAGGGGGAGGCTTCCGATTGGTGGATTACAATAGTGGAGAAAGTAACAACAATAAATGGAGAAATACAAAATGGCAGATTACAAAAAGAATGACGTCGAAATCAGATTGTAGTTGATTATTTAACAGTTGTTGGAGGGAATTAGATTAATGTTCGAAAATTTCAACAATTTCTGAATTTTTGGTATCGGAGAAATTTAAAATATCCATTATTTCGTCTATGGTACGTTTTTTTCATTCAGAGATGGTAAAACCTACAGTGATTATTCAGGGTGCAGTGGCAATATGATGAGTCTATGAAGCAAGTTTTATGAGAGGACAAAGGCAGGCGAGTCATCGAGTCACAAATGATGATATTACAAATGAATTGAGTATTAGCCACAGGTCATCATTTCAACCATTCACGAATCTCTAAATTTTCGAAAATGTATTCTCATTGGGTATCATGTCAACTGATGAACTACCACAATGACAGTGCCTGTTTTGAGTTGTTGACCACCCATCCTACACTCCTGATATTGTTTCCAGAAATTTTCACCTAAAAAGTTTCTTCCAGGATGGAATTCAGAGATGGACTAAGTATGTACAAGGGTTATTTTTTCAAACTCCGATGAGGCATAAAATAAAGATAAGTGTAAATAATAAAAAAATTATTATCAGGAGTCAAATACTATTGAAGTTACTTTTCGACATAGTCACCTAAAGACAGACATTTGTCATACAGGTGCACGAGTTTTCCAATACACTCTTCATATAAATTTACGGTCATCATGTTGAGATTGGTCTTCACGGGTTCTTGAAGCTATTCTTTGGAAGCCATTACGTCGCCTGCGGAGAACCATTCAGAACAAAAGAAAAGGCATGATTATCTTTGGAATTTTTTGATTCATGACAATGCACGACAGCATACGGCTATGGTAACTCAACAGCTTCTTGAGCAATTTCAATGGGAAGTGTTCGATCACCCGGCATACAGCCCAGATCTGGCGCCGAGTGGCTTTCATCTTTTTCGAGAGCTGAAGAAAGGTCTGGAAGGACAGCACTTCCGCACCAACGAAAATCTTCAAGACGCGTGGATAGGGACGTTGCGATACTACTGATATGAGTAAGTATCGATGCTTTTATTTCCATATTGACATTATCGGTATCGATATCGGTTATTCGATAATATCGTGGTATCGAAAAAAAATATGAGTATCAGTACTCTTTTAAATTTTAGAAATATATTTTCATGCGTATATTAATGTTTCGTACCACCTTTTCCGTCTGCCGAGCTGAATGACGGTCCCACTACTTATGCCACCCCAACACGCCTCTAGTATCGTTGTACATTTTACTTTTGCGTATTTTATTTACCATGTATGAAGAGGCTTAATTCATGTAGGCTTTGCCACCAATTTAGAAATTAAACATTATATTCTTTGCAACAATAATAAAAATAAAATCTTGTAAACATTCCAAAGAGGAGCTTTAGCAGTGAAGGAGAAATACATTTATACATTTATTAAAAAATTAATCCCCCTTCCCCTCCCCCCGAGTAGGGTAAGGCAAGATGATCCTGAAGTCATCTATTTTTACCCCTTTATCTACACTTTTTAATCAAAAAATAATTTTCTCGAACTTAATATGTAGAAAATGTAAAAAAGCTCTATTTTCTTTCCTTTCTCTTCTCATCATTTCCGAACGTAAGATATATCACAAGCCATATGTTGGCATAGTTCTAAAGACTACGTGAATACCACCCCCGCAAATCCGACCCCAATGGAACACCTGGAGCTAAACTTCATAGTAATGAAGAACTTGCCTAGAGGAATCTGGATACTGAATTTCACGCCTTTACGTACCTAAATAGCATATAGATATGTTGTCCTCTCTGAATCCAACCCCCGTAATTCCGACCAAGTGTATGGACATGCCCATAGGAAGCTACATTCCGAATTTCAACCTTCTACCTCAAAAAATGTAGAAATTGTGAAGGGGTACACAGTTATTGAATAATATAGATTATGAGCACTTGAGTAATCGTACGTCGACAAAGCGATTTCACGTGCCCGCGCCGATGTCAGTAATGCTTAAAAGATGAACAGAAAGTAACAATGTATTCCTTCTTGATAAATCGATTGTTACATGACATGCCATTATCTTTTTTTAGCTTTACACTCAGTTTTAGCACGTGAATTCGACTTGAAGGGGTCCACGAAAAATTCTGAAAAGTTGATACGGCCGAGCTAAGACTTTGATAGTCATATTTCTGAAAACAGAATTCGAAAAAGTTAATCCGTTTTCAAGTTATCGTGCAAACGGCGGACGGCCGGCCGGATAAACGTACAGACCAAGGGCGCATTCTTATAAGTAGCTTTTATGTTAAAGCTCCTAATAAACAACTTTTAGTTGTTGTAAGCTGTCGCTTGTAGAATATATAGGGCGTTTCTGAATGGTGTGTACAAACTTTTAGGATATGTTCCAGGGACCAAAACAAGCAGAAAATGTCCCATGAACATGGGGCCGAAGACGCCTCTTTCTATAGTATAATGGTTTGAAGGTGTCCTGTAGTAGAAGAAGAGTTGCGACAATTCAAAAAAACGTCTGAAGAAAATTGTGTTCTCCTGACGTGCACAGACTTCCTTGTAATCTAACGGAGATCATTTTGATCATTTACTATATGTTGCGTGCGCCGGGTTGTGTTGGCGAAAAGATTATTAATATTACGTTGCTGTTAATGTAACGCCAGATAAGTGTTTGGTTGCTATGCCGTTAAAAGGGATTGGGAGCTGAAAGAATCAAAAGTGCATTATTATAGAAGAAAAGATCATACGCTCTTAACTCCGTTTAAAAAACTGTGGCTTTATTCGAAGTAAACAAATTTCTTTACCATCGATCTCTTATCTATTTTATCTACTTCTGTCATTTTACATTTAATAGAAAGCTCGGGACTAATAATCTCAATATCTTAATTGCCGTTAAAGTTCGTGGTCTATTATATAATTCTCACTTAAACCTATTGTCCCTGATTGCCATATTTCGCCAGCAGCCAACGGAAAAATAATAAAACTTAGTAAAAATTATTTCTTCTGTAACTAGCGCCGCTTCGCCATCCCACTAATCAGAATTTCTGTCAACTTTGATGCCATGTTTTTCTTTAAGTCGGGCAATCTTGTAAATCACAAAGTACGAGTTTCCTTTTTAAAAACAAGAAAAGAAAGCAAGATGCTTCCGAGGGTTTTGACTTCAAAAAAAAAACAGTTCTGCGTCTTAATTTCAGGTAAGTCCAACTACTTTAGCTTAATTTTTCTTATTTATTTCACTTTGGCCACGCTCAGAACAAAATAGTTTTAAAAGGGAATGGATAATCTCATTTTTTACTTTTAATGTTTAGCCGATTCTAATAAGCTTTCTTCCTCTTACATATTTCATTTTTTAGGAGTGTATCCAGGTTTCACGGTCTGACCGACGGGGAAAGGTAAGTAGAAGGGGGGGGGGGAATAGGAAAATGGTTCTAACGACGGGATTATTATTTGTGTTAGTAGGGGAACGCCGATCTTAAAACTACGGGATACCTGCCTGCTTCAATTTTCTATCCGCTGGCGCAAAACATTCCATTCGTGGCTACCAACTGGATCTTGCGATATGGCTAAAGCTGGACAACGTAGAACTCTTCGAGCGATCCGTATTCTCCCTCATCGAAACGATTCCTTCAGCCGCATACCGGACAGTATCTCTCAGCGTTAATATGGTTTTCCCTGTAAAAGAAACAAAAAAATAAACAAAGATTGCCTCCGGTAGGACTCTGTAAACATGGCCTTCAATAATTGCCCCGTACCAGAAGAATGCGGTGCTTAAATTTTGATTTCCAGGACTGAATTTTCTCTGACATCCGACACTTAATTGCTGTAGCTCGTCGACTCGATTGCTTTAATCATCTTTTAAGGTTTTTCCGGTGATCACGATGTTGATTTATCATCCTGGACACGGATCCACAGCGGTAACCTCGCTGAATTCCAGAAGCCACAATAACTCCGTTTTAAATCCACTCCTCCACGAAGGATTTCAAAATTTTTTATTTCTCCCAAACTGATTCCAAAATTTTCTCAAGTCAAGACTACCATTGTTATCGATGACGCGCGCTTAACAATGTCTCCTGGGTAAGATGTTTCTACGCAACGATAACAGTGACAAAGTTAACTTGAATAGAAAAAAATATATAAATTAAATATTCTGTACACATTGTATTTGAACTGTATGTTTTGCCTGAATAAATACCTTTTCTTATTACTTAAATCCCATTCAAACAGTTTATTTGCATCACATTCTTTTCAGACGCAATCGCTGCGGGACTCTTATCACATTTATCGACCTTTTTTTCTTTTCTTAGACGAAAAATGGGGAAAAACTTCATAAATTAATTTCACATTTCTTTTGTCAGTTTACAATAACGTCAAAATTCGTTTTTGGCGCTACATATAGCAAATGTATTGTCTTGTTATATCGTATAAACAAAAAATTACCCCCCCCCCCCCCCGGGGAGGGTATAGGAAAATAGCAGAAGCCCTGAGGTGATGTATTATCTTCACTTTTAAATCTCACAAATTTTTTAATCAGAAAATTGATTTTCTCGAACATAGTATTCAAATCAAAAAAAATGTAAAAGAACTCCATCTTCTTTCGGTTGCCGATCGAAGGACATATCATATGACTTATGTTGCCATAGTGACTGCCACCCCACAACCTCGATCCTACTGGGACAATTTATCCCAAACTTCGAAGTAATCTGCTTACCAAATTTCACTCCGTTACCATGTAGACCTTTTGGTCCCCTGTAACTCCCACCGCTGTAATTCCGACCCCAGTGGGCTAATCAAAACCAAATTAAATAGTAAAGGAGGACATATCTATGGTATGTTATGTTCGAAATTTCAACTTTCTACTTGAATAAATGTAGAAAATATGAAGGAGACAGACGGACGGACAGACAAACAGACATTGTGTAACCAATAAATCATTCCACAACTTAATAAATCACACAATTTTGCAACACCTATAGGCTTAAGAGTTAATTTCGTCTACTGCAGGACACCTTCAAACCAATATACATGTAACTCTAGAACGACGCGTTTTCGACTCAATGCTCATATGATATTTTGTGCTTGTTTTGGTCCAGAACAAATTTTGAAAGTTTGTACAGGCCATTCAGAAACATCCTGTATGCAGTTCAATATTACTTGAAACTTAAATACATGCAATTATGCCTGCTTTATAAGAGTATCGAATGATACGATACTTTCTTTTCGATAGTGTCGGGGTATCGATACTTGGCTCGAAGTTTCATATCGATGCTGAATATCGTATCGAAAAGAGTATCGCAACGTCCCTACGCGTGGAGACCTATCTCAACATGCTGGCGGCAAACTTCCATGAAGAGGGTGTGACAAATGTCTTCCACTGGTATGACAAATGTCTCCATCTTTACGGTGACTATGTCGAAAAGTAACTTTGATTGTACTTGACTCCTGGAAATAAAATCACTATTATCCACACTTGTCTTTATTAAAGGCCCCATTGGGGACTGGAAAAAATGGCCCTCGATTAACATAATTTTAATCTTTTTTTTTAAATTCAATAGAAGGCTTGAATTTTTAAAATGTTCCTTTACTCTTTGACTCACCCTCGTAAAGAGCAAAGATACAAATATCAAAACATTTTCTAAATTACACTCAAAAGTCAACTGTATTGGTCACATGACGACATGGACTAATCCAAAATTGCATATAACATTTGCGCCCATGAACACTTTATCTACTTGTATCTCATATCCAAGGGATATGTCATTTCCGAGGTTGTTCAAGAATTCAACATTCCACGATCCATGGTGTCACAATGTACAGTCATATACATTGAATACTTTCTGGAAGGCATTACCACCGACCATGGGCAACATAATGG
The DNA here is from genome assembly GCA_023313115.1 of Rhysida immarginata. Lineage (NCBI taxonomy): Eukaryota > Metazoa > Arthropoda > Chilopoda > Scolopendromorpha > Scolopendridae > Rhysida > Rhysida immarginata. The sequence goes on from JAHWFO010039269.1 coordinate 2,142,655, forward strand.
CCTACCACGACTGCAATCCGACCGTCACCACCAGCATCTAGATAGATTTGTCCATTCCAATCAACAGGCTACAGTATTTGAATTAACTGCCATATTCAATGTAGGCACTTCCAGATCCATATCTAGCAGATCGGTGCAGCTTGTTTTAAAATCCATGGATTATGATAGTCTCTGTGTATTATCTGGGCACATGCGTGTTATGTGGACCTTGGAAAACTGAAAATGGATTGTGTGTTCCGGCGAATCACGGTTCTGATGGAAGCATCGGCGCGGCGTGGATAAGTGAGACATTTGTACAAGTGTACCCAATCTTATAAAATAGCGCCCTCCCCAATAAATTATCGTGGCGCTTTTGAGGCGCCTTTGTCCTGGGCATTACCTGTATACCCGCAGTGGATGGAAGGCTCTGTGTGTGTGGCGCGGAACCCATCAAGCCACGGACCCAACTTATCAACAAGGCATTATATGGTGCTTTTGCGTATCATGGTTTGTGTCCTTTGGTTTTCCTAGACACATCATTGAATACAACCTTCCTGAATATGAGTATCTTTATAAAATAACATCATTCGCTCTTAGGAAATATTCCTCACAAATTATAATTCGAACCCATAAATGGCGTTTACAACTGATTGCAGGGGTTTGGCAAAATCGCAATGAGTTGGCAGAATGGTCATAGACTTGGAGATGGAATTGCAGCGGAGTACTATCCATTTGAATGATGAAATCCACATTGACGGTTTGCAGCTATTTTCCTAACAGTTCATTTTTATTCGCCATTTTAATATATATACATTATTTTTTAGGATCGATAGGTACCGTATATCTTCCAATAATATATCACTAGCCAGGCGTCTATTTTTTCAACTGAATCACTAACCAGGCGTTTATTAGAGACAGACGTTTATTAGAGACAGGCGTTTATTTTAACCGCTTTGGAGGCATGCTTGTTTTTTAAACAGAATATGGTACAGTAGTGTGCATTAAACAGTCCTTACGAAAAGAATGACCTGAGAACTAAGGGATGAATAGCAGAGTGCATATGATATCGAAACTCAAAGCAATGTGCTGGGAATCTCCTCAAGCCCGTGTACATGTGAACCCCGAAAGCGGCTCACGTGAACAGCCGCGTGTAGGAGAATCCCCGGCTTTTATTAGAGACCGGTGACATTTGGAGACTAGGCGTCTATTAGAAGATATACGATACTTATGTTTTCACAATGTGCGTCCGTCTGTCCGTCCATCTGTCCGTCTGTCTGTTGGTGCTCTAGCGGTCGAGCGCTTCCGAATTTTCGACTTCCGTTTTCGCCATTCGACAACTTAGGTAAAACGAAAGACTGAGTTCGTTGGCGGAAAAAGTCGGTAAATTACTTCCGGTTCAAAAGGTCACAAATAACGGAGGGGACCACGTTTTTCACTATAAAATTCCATGTACGAGAAAACGCTTGTAAAAACTCGTATAAATGGCTGTGCACTGATCAATGTTGTTATCTTTGGCATTCCATAGCTAAGGTAGAGAAAACGCTTGTGAATTAAGTGAAGACATGTGATAGTCTTACTTCACGGTCAAAATCAGTCAATGGTACGTGGTTAATGGAACCATGATGGTGTATTCGAACTTTCAATGCTAGGCTATGACATGTAATATATAAAACAGCTTAGAATGACGTGCAATGAATGAATATAGCGTTTAATTAATGATAGTCCAAATTGGATCAAAGGTACTGGTTAATGGAACAATGATGGTCTATTGGAACTTTCAATCCTAGGCTATAGCACGTAATATATCAGACAGCTTGGAATGACGTGTCATGAATTAATATAATATAATATTATTGATAATCGAAATTGATTCAAAGGTACGTGATTTAGTTGTATCGTTATGGTCAATTGGAATTTTCATTGTTAGGCTATGGCATGTAATATATCAAACAATACGGAATGACATGTCATGAATGAATATAACGAGAAATTAATGATAGCCGAAATTGCTTCAATGATAAGTATTTTAATTATACCATTATGGGAACCTTCAAGGCTAAGATATCGCATATAATTACTTATGCCTTACGTTATCAATAGTTAATTTCTGTTTGGCATATTGTTTTCAATAGGTTGTAGCTAATTGCTCGCTTCAACAGTATGTGCTTATGTTGAAACGGTTTAGCAATAGATTATGATGAAATAACAGACCCTTGCACAAAGCGCTTCAACAATTGACGCTCATTTCATTATACAAATTAAAGGGCTCTTATATATTGGAATATATAGAGAATTACTACTCTCTCCATTTAACTTTTAAAGTACATGTACTTTTATTTATTTTGAACTTCACATTTCTGTTAGAAGTACGCCTTGCCGTAGCAAGCAGAGGCTTCCTTAGCAACCATCTAACCCTAACAACGAAAGTCTTATTTAGAAGACAAATGCTTTCCTTTTTATTCTCAATGCCTTAAAATCCTATCGGTCCTGGGCATTTCGGTTGCCTGACTTGTTTAAATTGAAGACAACCAAAGCTTCTTGTCCAAGTCGATAAGCTTTTCGACTTGGACAAGAAGCTTTGTTTGTTTTCTATTTAATAATTATCCATAATATAATTTCAGAATTTGATTTTTTTTTGTTGAAGACAATATTCGCGAACACTTTATCGAAACATTTTTGCGTGTAATTTGTACCTTTTTAATTCTTGTTTGTATGAAGTTTAGCTATTTGATTTTAGTTACTATAAAAAGGCTAACATTAATGATTTTACAAATTTTAATTTAATACAGTTGCATATAATGAAATTCTAAAGAAGGACGCTTTGGGTTTTTTTAATAAGTTTTCTGTATACAAACCTCTGCCCCTTAAATTTATAAAAATTACATATCAACAAAAACCGATCGGGCAACCAAAATTTTAATGACAGATTTGGGATTAAATTGAAATTTAAAAACGAAAGGTAAAATTTCACGAACTGGGATCGAATTAGAAACCGCGAGCATCCGGCTCGTCCCTTCTACCAACTGGACCACCGCTACAGTAGAAGGGGTTTGGTAGAAGCGTAGAGTTGAATGCTCGAATTTTTCTTTTCGTTTTTCAATCTTAATTTGATTACCCTAACTTTAGAACAGTACTTACAGTATTTATTTATCACTTTCTTAGCAGATTTGTGTTTTTCAAGAGATGGGAAAGACAATTCAGTCGTCAGAAGTTTATATTATCATGTTGATGGCCGTTGTTATCAAAAAACAGTATTACTCTAAAATATAAGAGACAAAAACATCTGACAATCTAAAACATAATAATGTGCAAGAATCTTAACTCTCATTAGAACAGTCAATCTCCTAATTGCAGGGAGATGCAGACTGAAATTGAGCTGAATTCTCCATTATTGTCAACAACAACAAAGCAATTATCCTTACAGAAGTAATTATTCCCTTCCCCATTAAATTTCTAGGAAAAGAAATCACATTTCAAAAAGGCATATACTAGGACTGATTTGGGGCACACAAGGGGTGAGTGGAGCAAAGCACAATGACTGTTAAAAATAGATTTGAGCGACGTCAGGATGTTCAACAACAGACATACAATAGAACTGTAATTATTGTAAGTAACCTGCTACATCAAGTTGGGGCCGAGTTAGGTTAGGCTTTTTTACTGTTGAAGTACAGAAAAACATGTTTGAAAAAAACATAACTGAAAAAAATTGTCCTGAAAAAATATAAATGTTGAAAAATATCAAATTCGTTAAAGCAAATGTCACAGAATCTATTCTATGAAAAAGTGAAACTGAAATAAAAAAGATGGAGAAGAGCATTATAAGTAATTTTTTAATTATTTTTTACGAATATGTAAATCAATTTTTCTAAATAATTTCTGTCTTCGCAAGTTATTTTTTCTGAATTGTTTTTTTAAAATCAAAATTTATGTTGGAATAGGTAGAAATAGATAAAGAAAAATAAAATCTCAACAAATACATACTTTTTACTTCTTCTTTACATCTGATGAAGAGCTATGTTTATGCTCGAAAGCTTTTATGTGAATTTTTTCTACTTTTGATGTTTCCAATCCTCGTGGACTTTTTATTTCACTTTTGTTTGTGTGATTGGGAAACCTCTTTATTACAATGCATAAATTTTGGCATTTTAAATCATCATCCACGAGGAAGCTTACAGTAAAGCACTTTCTTTCGAAGCTCTTGATCGCTTCTTTTCATCGTGGGATTGTCTTAACCAGGAAGCCATATTTTAAAGAATGGCAATAAATTTTCATCCGTGTTGTTGCTCTGTATTGAATTTTTAATATTGTCTTTTTTAACTTTTTTTTTTAATTGTATACAGAGTGTTTCAAAAATAGTGAGCATTATTTGAGGAAAAACTCCCAATATGTAGACAACAAAAAGCGTTCATTAAACCATGGATTTGGAAATGCATGGTTTCCAACTTATGGCTTTCAAACCATTGATATTTACAGGAACTTTTCATCATTTCCACAAATAGTTGCAAGTGGTGATTGACGTTGTACTATGCGACATGTCCTCAAATCAGGAGACTCCATGCTCACCTTATTTGAACTCTATCGATTTCTACTTGCGGTGCTATTTAAAATCATTGATGTATTCGTCTCCGATGTCTGCATGTAAAAACCTTCGGAATTGAATTGTGGCAGGTTGTGAGGGAAATACGCAATAATCCAGGAATCTGGGAGAGTCTTCACAGGCCACGATACGTCGACTGAGGCCTGAATTCGGGGTAGGCATTTTTATAGAAATGTAGAAAGGTGTCAGAAACCTTCCTCGAATAATGCCCACTATTTTTAAATACCCTGTATATTAATTATTTTTGTAATAAATAATGGATATTAAATAAGAAATAAAAAATAAAATAAAATAAATAAAAAATAAAAAGCTGACGTTTCGGATAGAGTCTATCCTTTGTCAAATCAGGGAGGATTCCCTAAAGAAAGGAGAATATTAGAGAATTATCCTTTCTGTTTTTTTTTACATTTGTTAAGATTTTATTCTGTCTTTACTGGTTTTTTTAATATTCGCTGTTAGTTAAATGACTAGCGAAAAATGAAGTAACCGTTAATTGATAATTTTTTCTAAATCACTTCAAATTAACCAAACATGTATAAATGTAACAAGAAATTAAGCCTCCCGAGGAAGGTATAGGAAAGTAGCGAAAGCCCTCAGTTCATCTATTTTTTTATTCCTTTATTTGCACTTTTTAAGCTCCCATTTTTTTAAAATCAAAAATTGATTTTCTCGAATCTTGTATTTAGAAACTATTAAAGAACCCTATCTTCTTTCCTTTCTCATCATTTTCGCTCGAATGATATACAACCTGTGACAATAAAGTTCGGTGAATGATGGCATATTGAGAGTGGATTGCTCGCTTACATGAAACAGCAGTTACTATCCTTCAAAGTAATCCCCGTCGATGGTAATGCACTTCTGGGAACGCCTGTACAAGTCCTGGAAACTCCTGGCGTAGTCGTTTTTAGGGATAGCTTTCAGTTGGGTCGTAACATTACGTTGGATGTCTGGCCACTTCGGGGGGCGTCTTCTACGGTGTTCCGGCCTCCTCGGAACCGTTTAAACCACTCATAAACACACTTCAAAGTAATAGCACTTTCTTTGTAAACTGTTGTCATCATTTCATGAGTCTCTTTCGTTCGCTAATCCATTTTGGGTTTCTACCGCGCGTACTACGCCTTCTCTCTTCAATGTCCTGTTTAAACACAATAAACACACTCGCAGCGCTTATTCTCTCAAAATAGTTTAAACATGTCTCGACCTGTCTGGGGCAGGATACGACGATGGTGCACTCTTACGACCGTTAGCAATTTGACGTCATTCACCGAACTTTATTGTCACAGGTTGTATGATACTCCATATGTTGCCATAGTTCTAAAGACCAAGTGATTGCCACCACCATAACTCCGACCTTATTAGGCCAATTTGGCCCAAACTTTACAGTAATGTTGATCTTGCTTAGAGGAACCAGCATATCGAATTTCACTCCTTTATATGCATAAATGCACGTAGACCTTTTGGTCCCTTCTAATTTCCGCCCCCGAAACTCCGACCCCAGTGGGCCAATCAAAACCAAACTAAATAGTGAAGGTGGACATGCCCATAGTAAGCTACGTTCCGAATTTCAACCTTCTGCATCAAAAAATGCGGAAATTATGAAGGGGACGGACGGACAGACAGACAGAAGGACATCGTGAAAACAATAAGTAGCTCCATTCTTCCGCTACTTAATAATTACTGAGACCACCACAATAATTTACATCACCTTGAAAATCACGAATATGCCAACCCATTGCTCGTTTCATTCCATTCTGCTCCAAGATGCCAATATGAAAAAAAAAGGTTGGGGGAAAAAAAAAGGTTGGACTAAAAATTAAGATATTTTCTCTTTAATTACACATTATATTTGATATCTTGATTGCTTTAATGCTTAATTAAAACTTCAAAATTTGTATTTAAGTCTTTATTTAGGGATAAGCTTATAGTATTGCGTATTTCGGTTGAATATAGAAGCATTTTAGTTATCAATTGGTGCGGTATAGTTTTCATGTATTGGACAGATATATGTTAAATTATTTGAGTGCTTACTGTAACTTCAAATAAAATATTGAAACAAGTAGTATATCTAAGATGGGCTTTATGTATCATCTGCGTTAAGATTTTCTTCGTTCAATGGAATATTTCGTTGTCCTCTAAAGGAAGTTTTTAAATTGACAACTCCACCTAAACAAAGCCTCAGCACATTTACAGATAAGAAATCAAACTGCAAGCGTTAAAAGATTTCATCCTATGCTAAAGCATAATTCAAAGCTTTAACAGGGATCGTGTAAAATACAGGCTGGGCATGTTACTCATCTTATAATTGCCACAAGGTTGGCAGGCTATTTCCGTTTTTCTGATGGATCTGATAATAGATAGACATTAGGGCAGCAGAAAATGTCGTCTGGGATAAGGAATGCATATTATAGCTGCAGAGGGGGTAGCTCTCTCAATAACGCTTGCCATATCTCGTTTTATCTCGAATTCTAGCATCGGTATATAGGGAAATGGATTCGGCCATCATTACTGCTGAATGACATTGTCAGGTCCCAGAACAGCCGTCGAAGAGCAGAGATTCTGGCTTTCCTCCTGTTAATAGTTCTACCATATCTGCTAATTTCACGGATTTGCTCTGTGATTATGCCATATGTGCCTCATCGTATTAGGCCCTGTTGATAAAGATGCAATCGAGGACTCACGAAAACGACAACGTGCATAGCGACGTCTACGATTAGGTGCCGCTGACCTCGAAAATAGCAGTATCTTTATATCCTACCTAGATTGGTCTCTCGCTACAAAATTAAAGCCCGAACAACGCACGTAAAGCTGCAATTATTTTTTTTATCCCTGTCAGGAACCATCGTTAATTTTCGGCTTTCAGGCAACTAAAATCTCCTACAAAACTTGTGTAGAGCCATTTCATTTGCAGAAAATCCTTTTCTAAATCTCCACTTCATCTGTTATCCTTTTAAATACTTAATGCAATACCTAAAGGAGTGAAGTCAAAGATTTTTTTTTGCAAGCTCGTGGGTGTAATTTGCGGATGAAAGTGTTTTTTTAATAGAAATTTGATGGGGTGTTTCCTTTGAAAAGAAATTAGAAGCAATTCTTTTGAAAGATAAGGATATTGTTTAAATTTTTCTTTCCGGGTTAAAGAAGCTTAAAAATAATTAAGTTCAAGGCATCACTGCTTAATTTTAATTTGAGGCTAATCTTCTTTAAACTGTTAGATTAGGCTTAATAACGCCTAACTGGGCCTTAATTGAAAAAGAGAAGTTTAATTTCCAGTTTAACTAATATTTTTGAATTTTTTTAGTTTCAGGTTAAAAACTGAAAAGAACGCCTTTTGTGGAAAAATTATTTCCTTCAATGCAATATGGTATAAATTCTTTTATAATATCATTTTAAATGAAGAAGACAATCTTAGTTATTGAAGCTTCTTCAATTCCATTCAGTCCTGTATCCATTTAAAAATAAACAAAAGATCATGTTCATTTAATATTTTCACAGGGCGCTTTAATACATTGAATAGCAATTTTAATTATTTCTTCCTCAAAGTTTTAAAACCCATCAGAATGAGCGTATTCAATTTAGGTTTCTTATGGAAAGGGAACGCTGCTCGCGGTGTCTCATTAGTCGGGGGTTCCAACTGTGGAGGCGACCCAACCAAATCACCTTTGGGTCCTCAATTAAAACTCTATTTGGCGCTTTAGATTAGGTCCTAAACCTTGGGAACAATAAAACCACCCTTCCTCCTCTTCTTAGGGAACTTTCTGGAGCTTTCTCTTTGCTGATATGGAGTCAAACAGTAAAAGTAAATTAACTACAATTACAAGATGTTACGCTGCAATATTCGCCGTTTTGGGTTCACTTTGAACTTTATCATAATAAACATAAATCCGCAACATAATTAGATAATAAAAATAGTCTATTAGAAACTAGATCTGTTTAAAACGTAAAATGCATTGGCTAAGTTTTTATTAGAACATTAATTATATTTATTCTTGTTTTATTGTAATATAATTGATGTGGGAGTCGTTTATTTCTTCTGCCCCATGATTACACTTAAGCATACATTCCCTTAGGTTTTGCTAGTTTTTTTTTCCCATACATAATAATTATTACCAAGTAGCTCGTTTAATTGTGCACTTAATTGTTTTTATTTATATTTTATGTACTCGACAAGTATATTTTCTTCCTAGAAATTATCTTCTTTCCAAGTTCTTTAAACCTCTACTGAAGCTCGAGGCTCACATCTAGAACTTTTCTCCCTTGAAATTTATTTTGGTATATCCTCCTCTAAATATTTGAAAATTTCCTTAAAGCATCAACATTTAACATCTGACTAATATACGAGGGTTGTGGCATAAGTCATAGCAACTAATTTTTTCTCAGAGCTAAGGAATGGTATCACAAAATGTCATATGTATCAAGAAAGCCGTGCATTCGTAGTATGTTTCCACAACAACAGATAGCTCTGTGATTTCCTGCTGTTGCACAGCGAGCAATGTTAAATCAGTTCTTAGTCAACCACCGTGCAGGATGGATGTAACCCGAGTTGAACAATGCTCGTAAATCAAAATAGGCGTTCTTCGTGGGAAGAACCCAACATACTCTCCGGACCTTTCTCCATGGGATTTTGACCTCATACGGAAGGTAAAGGAACCATTACGTGGTAGACGGTTTGTGACACGAATGGACATTGCAACAGGAGATGACGAGATTCACACATGATGAAGGAAATAGTGAAGAGATGGTATTCGGCGCCTCCCACATCGTTGACAGCGTGTTGTGAATTTGCACGGGACTACTTTGAGGCTCTTTAGAACGGGTATATGTGCTGTAATAATTCTGGAACATTAATAAGCATAAGAAGCAAAATGTTGTTGTATTGTTAAATATATTGTATCCGTACATATCATCCATTCCTTGTCATTTCATCTGTATATTTCACATTTTCCACCCATACTCGAAATCTCACAAAATAAAAAAATAGTTGCCATGAACTTATGCCTCAACCCTTGTACATCGGAATTATTTATTCTATTATGCTCAAGCAAAATTTATACTTTTAGTGAGTACCGAAGTTAGTTTTTTTGTTTTTTTTTTACCGCGAATTACCATTTATTCGATTAAATTTCTTTTCTAAGCATGTATTTCATGCCTCATTGAATTTTGATTGCGAAAATATAAAAACTTCCTTTGATCAAAGAAAACTCTATAAAATTCTATTTTTATAATGTAATCATAAAATTGCTTTAAAATTCCATTATTTACTACATTCGAAGCTGTCTGTAACAACACCCATACAACGAATTTTTACTTTCGTCCCAACGAAGATTCCGATTAGATGCTATCAATTTTGCTTTATTTTGCTTTTGTATAATGAAATTCTGAATAACGAATTTTTCTCTATAACGAATTTGCAATTTGTTCCTTATAACTATTTTATCGCCTCCTTATAATGAATTTTGAAAATGATTTCAAAGGCTGATAATTTTTCATTCTCGCGTACTACCGCTATGAGGCGCTTCTGTACCTTATTTATCAGCAACAGAGCACGTTTTTCTCACCTGTACGTAAGCTGTGGCTGCTCTAAAGCGTAAACAGTTCGCTTTGGAAGAACTTCAAATGATCAAAGGTATTGATTCCGGTCAATATATACACATTATCCATTCTAAATCCAAAGATAAAATTCAAGAGAACACGAATGAAAGTGGCGTCAATCCATTAAAGAAAAGGTTTCAATCTGCTCATTATGAAAATGTAACCTTAAAGACGTACGGTCAACAAATATTCCTGTAAGTGGCCCACTCATTAGACAAAACACTACCGGTTTTGCTAATCTTTTTGGGCAAGATAATCCAAGCAAGTAGTGTCTGGTTGAACAATTTTGTAAAACACACCGGAATCGTCCAAAATAGCTTGTGGTAATACGTAATCAGTATTTGTATTCGTATTTGTTTACTACAAAATGTTAAAAGTAGTAGTTAAGATTATTAAAGTGTGAAATATAATAGCTGATTGCTAATGTTATTAATTAGAAGATTAAAACATATAAATCTTGAGTATTAACCTTGTTTCTATATAACGAATTTTCCGTATAACGAATTTCTGGGGAGGATCGTTATATGGAGGTTCGACTGTATTGGAAATTGGATTGTCAAGTTTGTTGAGATTTACGGTAGAGGTCTCCCTGGTTTCAGTTGTTTTCGATATGGCGACCTAGCAACAAGTGTGAGTCAGCGATAACCGTCTAGCGAAAATTTCGTATAAGAGTCGGAACAAAAACTCCTACTGCTAAGAGCATTAAAACTTTGAATACTTTCTAAATATCAATTTTATTCTTTTTTTACTTCCATTTTTAATAAAGAAATCATAATTTAAATTCCACTTCCAGTAATATAAATTCATTTTGAATTTTGTCAAAATCTCCCGCAAGAGCGTTGCTAATGATGTCAGCTTAAGCAAACCGAGGCCGACGAGATTTACATGCCGTGGCGCGATTCCCAGGCACAGGCCCGACGAGATTTCCAGGGCCTATAACACAGATTAAGGAGAAAACACAGACGTGCCAAGCTCATGTTAAAAAATATTGCGCCTAAACCTGGCGGTGCATGCGGTAAACATCTGTGTCATTTCATTTTAATTATTGTTTCTAAGCATATTGCCATAGCCGATGAGCAATTTTTTTTGGCTAACTTCTTTTGCAGTTATTAAAGTTAAATTTAATCAACAGGTAAATAATTGAAAACAACGGATAAATTTGAATAGCAATAGAAGTTTACCGCATGAAACACCAGATGGCGATAGAACTGAAGTGCAACTAAAGCTCTGGATAGGGAAAGTAACGACAAGTTGAGCGTCTGCTAGTTTTGGCGGCCATTTTGGACCCACTTACCTTGCATTGGCTAAGCCCAGTTACATTTTTTGCCTGCATTTAAGAGGAAAACCTAATTCATCAACTAATTTTAGGTTACTGTGATTAAACTTTTAATAATTAGTACTGAGTCAATTTCAAAGATTAATAAATAAATTATTCAAAACCGAATTATGCTGAAGTAAACATTGATCTCATTACTTTGAAATGAAAATAGGGATTTTTTGTTAATAAAATGAATATTTAACATTTTAATATGAAATTTGGTTTATTCATATCTAAGTGAAAACAAAACTTATTTTACATTTTTTACAGCATTTCGCATCCCAACACTCTTGCTTCCACATTTTCCGGAAGTTTTTTGGGCCCGAATACTTTCGTTATACTTGCGCAAGAGCAAGAACAATCGAGAAGTATGGAAAGAGCGAATTAATTTTTTTTTCACATCACAACATTCAGGAAAAATTATTCTATTCCAAACATTAACTGTCCATTCAGTTGAATTGATCACATTGACAATGGAGTTCAGAACATCATCTTCTTTTGCTCGAAATTGTTTTTCAGCAATTTTTAGGACTTGAAATACATTTTTTGATATGTAATTCAGAGGATCCTTGTCGATATTATATTCCTTAGCATAACTTTTTATTTCCGTCAGCCTGGCATGTTCGTTTTCGCTAATGCTTTCTACTAAGGAAGATCTGCATAGGTCACAGTGTGCATTTCCTTTTTAGTGAATTAACAACGCTTCATCCAAAGTAAAAGAGCGAGTTGCGTTCTTCTGAACAAAATTGCTCCAATTTTCAGCATCTTCAGAGGGATCTTCATTTGCGGTGTTGTTATCCACATTGTCTGAAGCAGATTCACTTTCCTCTGTTCCATTCTCCTCCGCCACTTGTGTTCTGTGGCTAAATATTAATGGTATAGCGTTGGGCTTTAACTTTCTTATTCCATCTTTCCTGTTCTGCTCAAACTGGTCTTTTGTGAAGCGTTTCTAATGTTAACAGAAATTTTGTAGTTTAATAACACCATTATACGATATAGTATATGTTGGTTAATTGTATATACCGACGTAAGGTATGCGTGAGGATTGTAAACAAGCAGACAATTAACAAGGGACAGGAATTGAAATAATTTTATTTCAGAAGATGAAGAGATAAAAAAAAAACCACTTTTATTCTTGGCGGAAATCTTTATATACAGAAACATAATCTTTTGATTGATGAATCTTTCCATAGAAACTCAACTTAAGTCATTACACGACTATATTTTATGTTCAACTTAATGGAGAAACTTTGGAGCGTTCTTCTATGCCGCACGTATTCAAATCGATTGTTGAAAATTATTATATTTTGAAGGCCTTGAAGTCACTTCAGATGTTGCAACAATAAAAGGCGATTCATAGTTCACAAATTAACGGCGGCTAATTAGTGCAAAATTATTTTTTTTTAATATTATAACAGTATAATTGGGGCTTTTGTCTTAGGGGATATTGTCCTATACGTTATGAATTAGTGTATAATACATAAACTTTTGTATCGTATTATTTGGGATTTGGGATTATTACATAGAAATAGCTTTTACGAAGACGGGACCAAGGAGAATAATACGATACAAAATTATGAATAAAGCGGTATATCTATTACCGGCAGCGTAAATGACAGGATTCTACTGTATTTTACTTAGACTTTTGAGAATGTAGATTTTATGTACAGTAATAGAAGTCATTACTTATTTCACATAATCGACAGTCAGCATTTGGATTCCAGTTTTTTCGTCCAATTCGATGCATCCATATTTTTAAATTCTCTTCATTTCCTTTACCGACGGTAGACGGAAAAGTTTGCTACCTTTTTCTTGTCTCGTATACAATTTACAGCGCAATACTGCGACATATAATCGACATTTTTATCATTTGGCCTTTAATGGCTTCTCTTATTAAGTATATTAGGATTGAAATTAATATTACAGAATTTTAACAGCATAATTAAAACCACTAGAATTAATAAATCCTAATGCTTTTCGAGCTCATACCAGGTATCACTTTCCTATTCTTCCAGCGATACAAACGTAGGACTTCCGGAATACATCGACCGTAGAGCCTCCGTCGTTGCGGAGTTAACTTCGACGATCAAAAAGTCTCCCATGCAGCTATTGCCATCGAATTATCAATGAAGTTACTGCAATTGCTCATCGGTAATCTCCCGCTGATCGTTTGTCAACGTGTGGGGGACCACTTTTTTAGTGGTATATATGTCATGTGCAAATCTTCCGTCAGATTGGCATGATAGCCATCATAGTCGATTCTTACTGCCTCTGCAATTTCATTAATTGTAGGAGAACGGTTTTCACGGACAATCTCTTGCACTTCCCAAACTCTTTCCCTCGCTATGACCGATACCAATGCATGCATGTTATCTTCAATGTATTCCAAGCGCGCAGTGAACAATCGGTACCATCTGAAGACGGTAGCACGACTCACAGCCGCATGTCCAGACATATGGCGGATAATCTGTAGAGTTTCTGTCGCGGAGTGCCCTAGTTGTTGACGAAATTTAATGCTTGTACGCTGCTCCATCTCCGACATGGTGTCCTTTCGGGACGTCATACAATCACTACTGCACTGATACATTGAAATATAGGAATCAACCACATGGCGTGTCAGTCACACAGCGTCGAGTCTTGGTACTTTAATTAACCTCATCATACTCAGAATTTCCAATATTGCTTGAATAATTCCATACTCCTTTAACTGACGGTCAGAGTTCTTGCTTTCACTATTTAGCGATTTCTATTCCCAATGGGATGTTTCTAAAATGTCATTAAAGAAAAATAAAGAAAATTGATTTTAATTTAAAATTCTTATTAAAAAGTAATATATCCCTATATTCTGAAAAATTTATTTTTAATGCATCACATTTTAACTCATGCTAAGGAGCACCTGATGACTGCGCGTACTCCTAATGACTGCGCGTACTCCTAATGGCGAACCCATGAAATTTTTCAAAGAGCTCTAGAATTTGGCAGTCAATAAGTGGTAATCTCATGAACTTGGCATATTCCATTTGCTTATATAGTGGCTGCAACCATCGAGGCTTTGGAATTTTTTCTGAGGAATACGTTTCCAAGCAAATCTTCAAAATATAGTATCTGAAAAGTAAGGGTAATTAAAGTTCAGATATGAAACGTTTTTAAACAAGAAGATGCTTCATTCTATCTTATACAGAAATTCGAATAGCAACAACCTGTTTGTGAAGCGATCACCAGAAACTTTGCCTGTCATTTTTGTTTTTACTATTTGGCAGTTTCTACTCGTAATGACCGAATTTTTCAGGCATAATTCGAAAACTGAATACATATTATTTTTAATTTAAAATGCTTGTTTCTTCGAATTTACTGCAATCTCTATGCTTCTCAAAATTTAATTTGGTTACACTAAACTTGGTTTCGTGAATGAAGAGGGCTAGCCATTTGTTTCATTAGTCGGTGCGCAAACGACAATTCTACTGAAAATTCATGTATAAAACGATTTTAAATTCAGTCAATTGACAGTTATTCCCATTAAAAAATAATTAAATTTATGGCCAGTTGCCTGCGTTTTTAGCTCCGCGGATTCGCCGAAAAGAAATCAATTGCTTTCAATGAGTGTCGAGCGGTTCGCCATCAATATTTAAGCCCATTTATAAATTCGAATTTTAATCGTCGGAAATACAAGTTAGGCCGTTATAAAAAGGAATTTCCAGAAATTCCCACAACAAGTGAAGTGTGTACGGGAGCGTTGTAATGTTCTTCCACAACTCGGACCGTTTTCCGAACATTTTCTCTAAATCTCTTCAAAACACGTAGTAAAACTTTCAGTTAAAAGTCTGACCAGCGCGAATGAATTTGGAAATTCGGAGAAGCACAAGAACACGTTGCAACACAAACCAGCAATAACTCACAAAGAAATGCGGCTACGATTATGAATCTTACCAGAGCAGCAGCTGAGAGGTGCACCAAGGAGCATCTAGCGGTAGAATCTCGTGCTGTTTTTTGTTTGGGGGTAATTTTCAAATTCTCGGATATTTCTAGTAGCACCTCGTATATGTTGGGAATTGTACGAGGGTCACTCTAAAAGTAATGCACAATATTTTTTAAATTTATTTTTTATTCTACACCCTTACAACTTACGGAGGTCGTAAATACATCCTTTAAAACAACATGCCATTTTTCCACATAATCCCCGTCCCTTTCAACTGCCTTACGCTACCTTAGAACGAGGACATGTATACGTGCACGATAAAAGTCTCGACCAGCACGTTTAAGCCACTCTTTAGCAGCGTGCAGGATGGAGTCGTCATCTTCAAACTTCGTTCCGTGAAGGTATTCCTTCAGTTTATCAAAGAGATGGTAATCGCGGGTGGTTCAAAACAGGTTCAAAACGATGCTGCGACAGGTCTTTCCGATGCAGAATTTAGCACCTATGTTAGAGCACTGCAAAAAAGCAGGAATGGTATAATCTAAAACAGTAGTGAATAGCGTAATTGCAGAAAATTCACCCAGAAAATAATACCTCGGAAGACAGATACTCCTAGCCGATCATCTGCCATAATCTGACAGATAAATTGAAAGATATGAAAACGCTTGAACGCGATACAACTCCTCGCTACATAGCGTCGTTGTAGAAGGACATACGAGGTGTGTCCGTAAAGTATCCGGACTAGGTCTATTGTAAACGATAGGCGTTACCGAACGGACCAAAATCATTCTCTTCGAAATGGGTTCCATTAGAAACGATGCACTTAGTGCAACGATGCTGCCTGTATTAATTAAACATCTTCCCTTATAAAATTTAACTGTTTTGGAAGTCCATCTGCGGAATGGGCTTCAGTGGAGATGTTGAATTTCTTTGAATGCTATCAATATCATCGAATCGACATTCCTTTAAGATTTTCTTGATCTTAGGCAATAATAAAAGTTACATGGAGCCATGTCTGATGAATAAGAAGTATGCTATAACTGAGATGTTCCATGTTTGGCCAGAATATCTTGGACGAGATGTGAGGAACGAGCAGGTGAAATGTCGTAGTGGACAGTCTAATCACATTGGCGAAACAAGACCGTTTGTTTCTTTCGAATGCTTCACGCAACCGTTTCATACCGGTAGGTAGACAGACGTTTTCGAGATAGATAGCTCTTAAACTTCTCTCGAAGAGTTAAACGTCTCTCTGAACGAATCAACTCTCTGATTTTGCCGACCATTTCGTCGTTTCGACTTAATGGATAGTCGACCACTGCGAGCATCACTTTCGATACCGTCTCTTCCTTCCTTGAAGCGACGGTACCAGTCGAAACCTGTGAAGATCTTATGGTATCATCTGTAAAAGCTATTTTCAGTAACTCTAGTCTCTTTGCTACGAGACACATAACACTGGCCAACAAAATTTAAGATTTTTCTTTTAACCAAATTCAAGTGGGTGATTTTTGGTAGTATTTTTTCTGCTTAATACGAATATAATTTTGAAATTTCTCTAGCACGCACAGATTTCTTTTTTTTCAATGAAACATTTTTAAATTATTCAGTGTTTGGGGCCTGATAAATTTTCTTGCGGCCCCAAAATATGGATAGTTTAACATTGCAGACGCTTCTCTTCACGTCCATTATTTTAACATAGAAGTCTCGAAGTGCATAACATGGAAACGTGACGAGATAGAAAAAATTCTAAAAACAGATATTAATCGTCATTAGGTAAAACAATACCGAAGTTCTTCTATTGCGCTCACGCAACATAACGCACACGCGTAACAACTGCACGAGATTCATGCCAGACATGTTAAAACACGTGCTAGAACGGTCACCCTTCTGCCCATTGTTATCATCTCAAACTACACCTCATCCGGATACCCTATTGCACATGTTTGTAGCAAATGCTTTATTTATATGTATACTTTTTCAGATAAACAGGAGTCAAACAGGGTAGGAAAGTCGAAAATATATCATGTAGCGGAGTTGTCTAAAGGCATGTTTGTAAGGAGAATATAATGCCGAGACATTTGCTACAAACGTACGAGATAGTAATCTCTGTATAATAAACGGTATTCGTCAATTCAAGTATTTTTATTAAAATATACCTTCAAGTGTGCTTAGCGTAACCCAACGATGTTTCCTTTATAAATTTGAAAACTTACATTAAACAAAATGCCTAAACTACATATAAAGAAAATGGATGTTTCTCCGTTGTATTATTTACAGTGGAACATTTCAGTTGCAATTGCTCTCTTCTAAATAACGACAAGGACAGATGATGATTCTCAAAAGCAGACAATAATTCCCACGGAACGGGTTTAAAAGGATTAAACAAATGGATAAAAACAAAGGGACAATATTTTTTCATTTCTCGAGTAAAGAGAATGAGTTGATTAAAAGACAAATAAAATGAGCACATTTCTCTATATCTAACTACATTTCCATTTATATTACTACAAGTTGATGTTGATATACCACATTTGGCTGCATCTAAGATCACTGTAAACACCATTTCTAAAGCGCTTGTAAACATTTGAGCCGTTAAAGTGGCTTTTTGAAACGTTGTCTAATATCACAATCCATTTGGCGTAGCTTTGGTGCGCCCATCAATTTCTTTTTATTTTCTCCTTTTTTTGCCGTTCGATCTGTTTTCACTTGACGGCTTTTCGTTGACTCGGTGTTGTTTAGGATCTTTGAACCAGTCATTTTATTTTCCTTGCTCGGCTCTTTTCTTCCGCCTTTAATCTCCCTCCTCCATCCGCCCACGCATTGTTGTTGGCCTCCATTGAGCAGTTGACCGAATGAGTCAGGGAATCGCCCAAAGCGACATTATGACCGCCCTTAATGGGAAACTTTTATGAGTTCTACATAACCTCATCAGCATTGCTGATAATTAAAGGAAAAGTGCGGAAAGAGAACGGGCGGGTGGGGGAGAAAGGAACCTTTTGAACAAAGCAAAAATGGAGGGAGAGGAAGAAAGGGTAAGACACGAAAGAGAGAGAAAGGAAAAGAAGGGGCTCGGCGAGAGAGAGAGACAGAAATGAAAACGAACAAAATAATGGAAGCGGGTAAAAAAAAAAAAAAACAACAAAGAGAAACGGCTGCGAGAAGGGAGCGTGTCAACCAATGAGTTGAGAAAAATAAAAATTAAGAAAACTTTTATAGATGATGGGCCAAAAAAAAGAAGAACAATTAAGTGCGCGAGCACTGACGTAGAGAGATGTTTGGGGGGGGGGGACCCAAAAAATTTCTAAAGAAGAGAATATAAGAGAAATAAAGCTGAGAAGGAGAAGAGGGGGAGAAAAAAGTAAAGTTGTGCGCCTCATCATTTCCCCCAAATCATTGAACATCATTGCGCAAGCGCAACATTTTCTGCTCGTTTGGCTGATAGTGCGTGGTAATAGTAACGGCGTTGGGTGCAGAGAGAGTGAGCCGAGATGGCGCTGCTCCAGTCATTTTCTTCCACTCTTTTCGATGGGCAAGAAACTTGCAGCAGAGGAATTGGGAGAAAATATTGATGGCGACGCTAAGCGGCTTCCAACAGAAATGCGAAAGCAAGAGAAGAGGAAGAAGAAGACCAAAGTGGAGCAAGAGGAGGAGGAGGAGGAAAGCAAGGGGAAAGAGAAGGAGGGCTGTCTTTTAAATTAATGATGAAAACGAAGCGAATGCAGCGACTGGCGAACGAACCCCTAAACATTGATTCCATTACTTCATTATGTATGCAATGGAGATGTTTCCACAGCAACCGGTTATTTCTTGTTAATAACATTTGCTGCTGATTATAGCTGAAGGCTTCAAATACGGATTAATGTTTTATATTCTCTTTAAATTGCATTACATTAATGAAAGAAGCGTATCTTTTTATTTAGATTATCTATTTGTTTATTTACTCATTTACTTGTCATCCATTGTCTTAAGTTGATTACGTTCGGGTTTTCTGCGACGTTGAAGAGCACTAACGGACTGAATTATCCATTCAATGCACAATTTATCTTTTTAGTTTGAATATATAAATAAATAAGTAGATTGACAAAAAACATTTTGGTTAAGGCCAGTGTAAAAACCGAACAACTGGAGCACTTAGAAGATTACAGCTGTCGCCGTTGGCGTCAAAACTAGTTTCTATAGAATTTACTTCATAATCCGTATTGGTTTTGTGCCATCATTTTTATAGCCAAGTTCAAAACCTTCCTAAATTTTAGGTTAATGGCCATGCAACGCTTATTGTAATAAACATAGCAAATAATTTTTATACTTTGCTTTTTATAGATCTCATAAAAATGCTAATAATTTAAAATTTATTAGTATATATAAAATAATTAAAACGTTATTTATAATCTTCTTATACATTTCAAAAGGATACTGGCATCTAAGATATCATATAAAAAAGAAACATACAAAGTTTTTTTTTTCTAATGGTTGTATTCACCATCTCGGGTTAAAAGTGCGAATTGGGCATCCTAGAGTTAAACATATAACACGTCACTCTCGTTATCCAATATAGAAACGTTCAAGTATTATTTCTCGTCTTAACCCTAACCCCTCTATACATCTTGCTCTAGGAATAACCCGAGATGGTGAATACGGCCATAAATGTTCTATGTATTCACATCTTGCTTTTCACAGTAAATATCCAGCCAATACTCATTTCTAATCATAAATGCAGACAACATGACACAAGTCGCATTCACATCCTTTCACTTAAGGGAAAGTGACTTTGTCTTTGCTTTTGTTTTCATTGTGAATGAAACCGGAAGTGAAAATATCACTTTTGCTGCTTTTGTTACTTTTGCATCGTCAGCCATAAATAGACATAATGAAATTGTTTGAAAAATAGTAAGTGACTTATTGATTGTGAAAATGTTTTATTGTTCTCCATGGTTTTATTATTCCTTAATTTATAACCAAAAAAATTTACAACGTTAAATACGTTACTTACGCCTTTAAATTACAAGTTTATCGGTGGGCAATCATCGAAACGAGCCAAGGTTGTTAAAGAAAAGGTGGCCTCTATCGGGGTGATCGATGGTCATTGGCTGCTGACGTGTGACGTCAACTGGAAGGTTGGAGCAGACGAACGCCATAGAAAACAATAGGGAATAGCAGGGGGACCCTTATTTTCCACCTATTTTTACTATTTATCACCAATATAAATGGAAAAAAAACCATGCCAAGGTTTTATATAAATAATTTATTGGAATAATATGTGTTTAAAATTCAGAGATTGCAAATAACAGGCCTATTTATACATTTAGCACTGAAATACAAAAGCAAATACTGCAACAGCGAGGCCACCTCGTCAAAGCAATTCTTCAACGATTAACCTTTACAGTATTCAGTCATTTAGCATTAAGTGCTAGTACAGCATTAAAGCATCTGCCGATAAATGTATAATTGTAAAAATATGATAGAAAGAAAAAAAAGTAATGCCTACATACCCGATTGCTTTCTGTTTGAGTCTGACCGAACACTTTGCTCATATTACAATTTGAGAGTGAAAGTGTATCCCACCTCGTCGTTTTTCCCAACGTGGTTTACAGAGTCTTCAAATGAATCTGAAGCCACTGAACAGTTTTAATTACTTGGTACGAGTGAAGGAGGTGAAGATGAAAGCGAAGAGTCTTGTGTATATTTTATTTTCTGAACTTCTCTCTCAGGTTTCAAATTTTCTCTTAACTTTCGATTTTCTCGTAGTGCAATCTGTTGGATTTTTGCGTTTTAACACTCGTATCAAGAGCACATCTCCTGCTCAGGAATTCTCCTGCTTGTTACGAGTGTGCTCTTTTTCATTATAAGAAGGGGTGGGGTGTTTGCTCATTTAATGAAATTTTGCTCGTATCTATTGCCATGAGAAGAATAAATGCATGTAAATATAATAAATCCACTCTAGATTATAATATTGGACTAAAAATAATAAATAATTGCGATTATTATTAGCAAAAGCACATGGAACTCCAGCTATCTCAGCTTTGTTATGTTAAAAGGGACGGATCGCCTGCCAGGTGACGTCACAATCCCAGAAGGCAATGCGAGTGCTTTTGAGAGAAATCGGCCGATAGAGGCCACCTTCTTTTTAACAACCTTGGAAACGAGCGAAGCGGCGATTCAATATGGCTACCACTAAACCGGAAGTTAGTAGCTGTAAAGCCAGAAAAGTAAGAAAAGCAGACGAAAAAGTGGGTACAGACTCGCTTTCAGAAAAGTGACTTTTGAGACTTCGCTTTCCTGAAAATGACGTCACTGAAAGTGATTAAAGCAAGATAAGTGAGAAAAGCGAGAAAAGTGAAGAGGTTGTGAACTGTTTTTATTGTAATTGCACTAGTGACACTTTGTCAGCATTTCCTTCAAGTAAGAAAGAAATAGGGGATATAAACAGGGTGGTTATATAATAAGTTCGCATACTTAGAGTTCTCTAGAGCCCAATCTAATGAACCGATTGCGATGCAAATTGAAATGTAGGCTATTCAGACCATGGGTGAGAGAATTCCGGAAAGAAAAAAAAATAGTGCAAATTTTCACCACCGGTGAAATTGTGGCGCTGTGGAATGACAAATGGAGATTTTAAAACTAGTTTTATTGTTTTAAACAAGCAGGCAAGGTAAAAACCTTGATTACAGCATATGTTCGTTCTCAATATCGGCCTTATTAGCAGAAAGTTTATTCAAATTAGAAAGTCAACGTTCCCAGAATGGAATGGATTGATCCATTCATTACATTATGTTAAGTGAAAAGCTTTCACGAAAGATCATGGTTTTAAGCAAGCAAGAACGCGCGCTGTTGGTAAAGCTGTTTTACCAGAATAATAGCAGCAGTCCAGCTCCATTGCGAGTACATCATCGTCTAGAAGGACTGCGAAAAGGACCCATGTCAGATACTGGGTTGCGAAAAATGATAAAGAAATTTGAATCGACTGGCGATTTGGCTGTCGCACCAGTAAGAGGACGGCGCAAGATAGCAGACGAAGTTGTTGAGGACGTGGGTGTTGCAGTGGTGGATAGAGCTTCCTGTTATCAATATTCTGCAACAAGTGCTCGAGCAATAGCACGCGAATTGTCCATCCCATGGTTCACGGTGCGAAAGGTCTTGCGTTCCATTCTACATTGGTACCCATACAAGATTCATCTGGCACAACAGCTAAAACTTCAAGATCCCACTCAACGCGGTGACTTTGCTTATCGATTTCAGGCGAGGATGATTGTTGATTACCTGTGCCCGTGGAACATTCTATGGTCAGACGAAGCACATTTCACCTAGAAGGAGCTGTGAACACGCAGAACTGCCGCATATGGGGTGCCTCGCTCCCCTCATGTCGTGCATGGAAAGCCATTGCATTCTGAATACGTGACTGTATGGTGTAGATTCACCGCTGATTTTATTCTAGGTCCCTTTTTCTTTGAGGAAGTGACACAAAGAGATCCTGTAAGATGTTCTGTGATAAGTGCACGGTATTGTAAACTTCTTGCACAGCATGTGATTTCTGCCTTGCGAGAGCGACGATGCTTGGAAAGCACTGTCTTCATGCAAGATGGAGCACCTCCTCATATAGGCCGACAAGTGAAGGAACTGCTTCGTGCCAACTTTGGAGATGATCGTGTGATCTCTAGAGGTTTTCCAGATCCTGGCCTCCACGTTCTCCGGATTTGAACCCATGCGATTTTTGGCTCTGGGGATTTTTCAATTGAAAAATCATTACCTATGCTTGGAGACGTATCTCCAGTTAATAATTATTATTATTCGGCTCGAGGGATATTTTAAAGAATCGGATCTATCAAATATACGGACTGTGCCTGAACTGAAAGCCAGCATTAAACGACATGTCTGACACATTCCCCGGGAAACGCTTCATGCAACAATTGATCATGCTGTGCTTGGCTTCCAACATATCATTGGCGCAGGGAGCGGACACATTTAACATGTACTGTAATCAAATAAAAACTTTGCCTGCTTGTTTAAAACAATAAAACTAGTTTTAAAATCTCCATTTGTCATTCCACAGCGCCACATTTTCACCTGGTGGTAAAAATTTGCACTAATTTTTTTCTTTCCGGAATTCTTTCCTCCATGGTATGAGTGGCCTACATTTCAATTTGCATCACAATCGGTTCATTGGATTGGGCTCTAGAGGGCTCTGAGTAGGCAAACTCATTTTATAACCACCCTGCACGGCATATTTTTCTCCAGCAATGTTGTCATATTTTTTCCTGCGTCGCATGTTGTCTCTCCTCGTGTCTGCGTTGTTTTTGTTGCGTGCGTGCTTTAGACAACAATTGCTGGAGACAAATATGACAACAATTGCAATATCCCTATCCAACCTTTTTAGAAATGAACTCACCCAAACATTTCTGCCGTAGTGGTGGAATTGTGCAACTCAGAGGTCTTTTCTTGAGTCCCGGACGCGTCCAGGACAGTATTTTGTTTTGTCCTTCCGTCTGTCTGTCATGAGCCTACAATGCATGAGCATACGAGTTTTCAACAATTTGCGCGGATCAACAATGTATATCTCGTGTTCAACAACGCAATGCAAACAGGCCATAATAAAGAAATTACTTCCAAAGTATCAAGCTGTTGATTGGTAGAAAGTAAAAACAAATTTCAAATCACGAAATCGTAAACGACACCGAATTATACGATGGGAAGCATGTACTTCCGGACATGACGAGTAGAACAAAGGGTTATACAATACGAGTAGAACAATAAGCCCATCGTGTTTGTACCAATAATGGTATCAACACGGGCAATATGCACGGAAAAGACTTTTCGACCAGTGTGCCTCCAAGGAAAAGAAAACACAACACAATCGAGGAGATTGAAAAGGCATTTCAAAGTCCCAATGAGTATGAAACCACCAAAGAACGCCGTTCCAACCATCGACATGCGATGCGTCGCTTCAATACTGCTCAACAAGAATCCAAAGAAGACCAAGAAGACCTAGACATCACTATCAATCGGACCAATCAGCGACAGCGCAATACTGCTGCACAAGCGTCACGCAGACAACGACTATCCGATGGTGATCGCCAGTTAAAACGAACAGTTGATGCCAAAGCACATGCCAATCGAAGAAAACAAGCACATGTTGAGAAAATTTATAATTCATATAGTGTTTCTAATGTTTTAACTTCCTCTAGAGGAGTTATGGTTATCGAAACTGATACTGTCAATACGAGAACAAGCACATTCAGGACATGATTCCACGGTCTGTGACTGAATACAACTGTATTGAAACAGAGTTCCTTAACTCTCTCAATCCATCTATGAAGGTTTTTTAATATTGACAGAGATAATTCAATACTCATAATCTAAAAAGTTAAGGATGCAATGTCGAATTTTTCTGGCCAAACACAATTATACGCAAAATTCCAGTACGAACATTTAAAAAAAAATCTTTCGTGTTAATTCTAAGGATTTTTCATGTGTTCATATTTATATTTAAAATCGGATATTGTAAAATTTCATCAAACAAGCAACCCGAGCAACGCTGGGCATATCAGCTAGTAAATAAATAATTTGACAAATACCGATTCTTGGTTTTATTGCATGTTTTAGTGCACATATTATACCACTATATACCATCTTTATTTTTAAGTTAAAAATTGAAAAATATCGCCATATTTAGATATGTATCTGAGATTATTTATATACCTTAAAACAAATATAGTAAATAAATATCTTATTATCATTACCTTATAGAACGGATCCGTTAGTAAGGAAATTTCAAAAATACGATGATATATAATTTACTCCAGAAGGCCGAAAGAG
>JAHWFO010039269.1:2169753-2206662 GCA_023313115.1 Rhysida immarginata
AATATTTAAAACTACATTTTAAAGTTAAAATTAGCGCTACTTTTCAAAAGTTAAAGCTTTGCTTACATTGAAGAGAAAACCATTTGAATCCTAGAAGAATACAGAGAAGTTTTCTTCTTTTATTATGCTACTTGATATCATATTCCATTTTTTAATAAAAGAAACACATTTGAGTCTGATATTAATTTTATTTTCTCTACTATCATCTGTAACCCAGAACCTTTTCATTGTAGTCATGTCACGGAAGGAAAAAAAATTAAAACCAATCTATTTTACTTTGGATTTAAATGACAAGTTGCATGTCGAGAGAGAGAGATTGCACATGATAAAATTAAGAAAACGCGTGTTTCTTTCTTATCGAATGTGAACTGATTACAAAGCGAGCGGATTTTTTTCTTCTCATATTGAAGGCCTTCATACATGCTCCGACCGAAGAAGGGGGATTAGTGAAGCGAAGCAAAAATGCTTTGCAAGAGAGAGAGAGGGGTCGGGTGTGATTTACGTGATTCTTCTTCTACCTGTCTTTCCTACCTGACTGCAATGGTTTCAACCAATCCCCATTCATTGACTTGGGTCGGTGCACTAGAAGAAGCAACTCGATTCGTGTGGCAATCTTGTTGCCTCCTCGATGACGGTCACCCCAGCCGCCGCCGCCGCCGCGACAAGGGCTCCGCTGCCAGGGCTATTCATCTTAGGGATGGAAGTCGACATCTCCCGGAGTCCCCCTCCCCATTTCCTTCATGTATTGGAGACACTATTGGAACAGTGAGAGGGATAAGAGTGAGGTTTCACCACTAGCGCATGCGTAGACCGTTGATGGAAGAAAGAGGAGGGGAAATCAGGAGTTCTTGAGTGCAAGAGAACGGGTTGGAGAAGGATTGGTGTGCGTGAGCAAGAGATGGAAAACGAGTGCGATATGTAGCCCGTCACTAGGTTCCCCGTTGATCTCATGATAAATCCGTCTTCTGCCTTTGTCGTCGAAACTATCGGGCTTTGTGAAAGACAGCGGGAGGGAGATGGTTCGACCTGATGACAGAACTTTCGTCTCAACTCTTCCTCTTCTGCTCGTTTTTTCTTTCCATCCTAAATCATACTCCATCTCTTTCTTTCGTGATTTCTCCTTCATATTGTTTCTTTTACATGCTGCATGTTCTTTTTCTTTTAATCTTAAAAATACCCATGACGTTTTTCTATTTTTAAAAACGCGGGAGCCTAGCCTATCTCTTCAACGACCATTTGCTCAACAGTCCTCCTTAATTGAAATGCGATCGGCTAAGCATGTCTCTTGTGGTTCTAATTCGATTCCCTATCGGCGTGGGTCAGTCGGCGACCAACATCATTAAATCTTATTGAATTTGTATGCTTTACCGAAAGACTGATGGTCTTGTTTATTTAGTTTAGCCATTAACAGAGCGCTGAGAAAATTGCTGTTTTCATTGAAATGGAGGGAAACCACGTGTCAGCGGATACAGGGAAACAATATCCAAATTGTGTTTCTGCAGATTTAATTATGGACATATTTTATGTCAGTAAGTCTGTAATTCATACAAATTGCTTAAAGCGTAGATGTTCAGTTTGGATACGTTTGTGAACAATTCCGTTACGTGGTATTTCAGCATTCAAGGATAAATAAATCAGACACTCTGAAATGAAACAGCTTTCCCTAAAACGTCTACATTAATTAATCGATTAACTGCGCATTCTTAGTAATTGTTAGAAATATAAAAGAGAAACATATAACCAAAAAATGTGTAAGTTCACTTTTGTGAAATCAATACTCATTTGCATTGATTGCTTACCTTGTTTTATTATTATTACTTAAATCAAATCATACTGTTTGATTCATTTTGTAGCTAGCTCTAGTTTCTACAGCAACTATTCAATTAATTTGAAAATTTATATGGTACAAGAAATAAAAAAATCATTTAAATTTTTATTGCTTGACGAACGTATTAGGCATCTGAACGAGATTACATACTTTAAAGCTCTTCTGTGAAATATTTGTATCATATAATCAAAAATTAAATAGAGATATCAAATCTTAAATACTTTTCACAGTAAGAGAAATACGAGAATGAACCTTAACTTTGCTATTTTATGCATTGTTGGCATATGTCGTGTTGCTATTCAAACATGTAAAAAGAAATACACGACTCCACAGAGAAATTGCAATACCATAAAAAATGATTCAAATCATGAAAATTTGGTACAGAGAAAAATGACAATTTCAAATCATTACAACCCACAATACATTCTTTCAAGCGACATAGAATGAATGACTGAATATGATAATGACCGAAGTCCCAGTTTATCTTCTCTTCGAAGTCGTTAGAGAGACTAAATTTGACGTCCAATAATCATATTCCACAGATTCTCAATTTGAATCGTATGGGCCAAAGAATCATCGAGACATTTTGAAAACCTTGCCTAACTAATGTTCACTATTTGTGGCCGTGCGTCTTCTTGCTGAAAAATAGCCTTTTGATATGTTCTGAATGTACAGGATGGCAACCTACTACCAAGATTAAACGTCAATTTTCTCAACTATCACTAAGTGTAATTAATTGTTTTAAAATTTATATGCTAGTGGCAATCAGGCATTTTTGATTAAATGACTGCCTACACCATCGTGCAGTCCGTTTCATTGTCGAAGAATACATTCGGGCAGCCGACAGTCCAGAAGGCGTGAAACGAGCATTCAAAGTGAAGTTTGAAAGCATGCTTCCTAAGGTTTCCCGGACTTTAGTAATGTTCTCTTGACACCTCGACGTGGATGGCCTTCTTCCGTACTGATGATCATCCACAACGGAACCTGTCGTCCTGAATTTGTTCCCTAGGTTGGTTATTAGGTGTCTATCTGGGCCAACTTTGTCTCCAAACTTCCACTTTGCGATAATCATTGTTGAAATAGAAACGAAATTTGTCGCTGAACACCACAGTATTCTATTCGTGCACGTCGATTGCTCGATTTTTGTCCGCAGGTCTGCCTCATCCAGTATGCTATGAACTGCCTCCGTCGATATTGGAGCATCCTTCGACATTTTTCAAACTCTTGCCAACTATGGATTGCGGGGCTCCCCGTTCCTCCGGTTTGACATCGCTTGCATCGATCTGTTCTGTGTAATTTGCTCCAGTCCCCTTACGGCAGTTTAAATTTGATTCTTCAGATCACTAACATTACTGGTTAGTTACAAATGTGATTAACGGCTATTGCATTCTGTCCCTTTTCTGCCGCAATACGACGCGAAGACCACTCGATTGTAAATAAACCTCAAGTAAAGTCATTTATTTGACGAAACTGTCGTCTTAGAGGCGTTTTCACTCTTTAAACTGTATTTTTACACGAGTAACAGCACAAACAATCACTTTTCGTGGCTTTAAGAAATTCTCAAAAACTGGCTTTAGAGGCTATCTTTCCCCCTTTTTTAATCGTACTTTCCAACATCTTTCTTCGGCTACGCCGGAAATGAAAAATAATTATTTTTGCTAAACCCCATCCTGGAATTCACATGGTGCTCCTATAAAATATTCATATGGTTGCATTTTCTCTGTGGACTTGTGTAGTCTGGATAAAGATGATATATACAGAAGAGGAATTGAATTCGGCGTTATGCACTATGCAAATGTGGAGCTGTGGGCGGCCCTGGCAACGGAAACGGAATGACGTAAGCAGCGAGCCGACAATCCAAGGAGTGATGCGACAGGAATACGCAATATTTGGATGTGGGGGTGTTTACATGGCGAGATTTGGGTCCTGTGATCAAGTTGGACCTACCATTGACTGGGAATCGTTATGTCCAGCTGCTTGGTGACCATTTGCAGTCCTTCATGGCATTCATGTCATGGCTTTCGTGTCCCTGTAGCGTAGATTCAAAAACCAATGAGAATTGAAATGAACAATACACGGTAGATGGCTTACTAGAAAATGCCGTATTGTGTGAAATTTTTTTATACGAGATCCAGAGCCAGGTGGTTAGGTTCCAAAATCTTTTAATGTGCGTAACGTATTTTTAAATCCATACAAGCAACATCATTTTTAATAAATAGAGAAAATATTTATTAAAATAGAGAAATGTTTATTAAAATATTAACATATGTATGTAAACACAAAACGAAATCAAACTATTTTAATTTTAATAATCTTGATAAAATAAATCCTTCCCTTTCTTATTCTAATCTTCTTTTCAATACCTTGTTATTTTATGCTAATAAGTTGTTTTTGGCTTTTAAATTTGTAACCCGGTATGGATCTTCGAAAATTGAACCCATTAATTAATTTCCTTGCATTTTTTATCATCATAAACTAACCTATTCATTTTGCTAAACTTAATTTTTAGCAGATTTAATTTTCAAAGCTTTTCATAAATAATTCTCTTTCAAAATTACGTTTAAAATACTTTACCTTTTATTTCGTCTTTTAAATATCTTATTTTATTTAATTAATGAATGGAAAATTAATTGTGGTATACAGGGTGTTTCAAATAAAGTTTAACAGTGGAATATCTGGAGAAATGCACATCGGATCGAAAAAACAAATAAACACGTGTTTAATATTTTTCAAAAAAGCTATCCCCAATGATACCAAACTCGCCCCCCCCCCCATCCCCACTCTCTGAGGGTGGGGAAGGGGTAAGTTTGAAATCTTAAATAGTAACTCTTCTTCATAATGGTATTTTCAGATTGTACACAACATTTGTAAAATGTTTTATTCTTGGTGTTTTTTCAATTGATCCAACCGTTTAGGAGATAGACACTAAAAATGTGGAACTTTTAAAGTTTTGAACCCAATTTTATCGATGAAGACAAAAAGATAGAGAGTGGGTCTTGGAGATATTCCTATTTTTTTTTTTTGAAGGTCTTTAAGAATCCAAAGACAGAATTTCCAAAATATCTAAAAAAAATTCATACACACGCACAGACTTTGTTTTTATATTTAAAAATTTAGGATTTTAGAAATTCTGACTTCAGATTTTTAAAGATCATCAAAAAGTAGAATAGAAATGTCTTTAAGACTCATCCTCTTTATCCTAAACTCCTGTTATATGTATAATTTAAAATGGTTTCTTTTTTTATTATAAGTTTAT
The DNA here is from genome assembly GCA_023313115.1 of Rhysida immarginata. Lineage (NCBI taxonomy): Eukaryota > Metazoa > Arthropoda > Chilopoda > Scolopendromorpha > Scolopendridae > Rhysida > Rhysida immarginata. The sequence goes on from JAHWFO010039269.1 coordinate 2,174,838, forward strand.
TTAATGAACATTTATCTTTATAAAACTCTTAGAATATTAAATATGTTAGAATAGACTCTTTCGGACATGGCTTTGGGTGTCGGAGTAATTATTAGGAACACCCCTCATAAATCATGGAATGTGCCAAATGTCAATGACAATGACATGTAAATTATTTAAATAGCATCACACACTTTCAGTCACATATCTACTTCGTATTATTAAGATATGGGTCGTTCAAAAGAGCTCAGCGACTTCCAACGTGAAACCATCATAGGATGGCACTTGTGCAACTAGTCAGTCCGTGAAATTTCCATCATTCTACAAATACTCCGCACAACTATAGCAATGTGATTGCGAAGTGAAAACCCAGGGAGCAGCAACAGTGCAACCACGAACTGGCAGGCCCAAGAAATTCGGATAGAGAGATTGTCGAGTGCTTGCACGTGTAATCCGCAGCAATCGAAGGTCTTCTGCTAAAATGATTTCTACAGAGTTCAGAAATTCTGCTTCCTGTGTTGCTAGCACAATAACCAATCGTCGGGAACTCCATTCTCTGGGTTTCCACGGTCGTGGTGCTGCTCACAAGCCCTTCATCACTGGCAACAATTCCGGGCGACGTTTAGAGTAGTGTAAAACTTGCAGTAACTGGAGCATGGAACAGTAGAAACGTATTGTATAGATTGATGAATCACGGTACACACTTTGGCAACCAGATGGACGAAGTTGAGTTTGGCGGATGCCTGAAGAAAGTTTCCTATCTGAGTGTGGTGTACCAACTGTGATGTTTGGGGGAGGTGACATCATGGTATGGGGTTCTTTTTCATGGTTGCTTAGCGAGACATCTTGGACAACTGTGCACTGCCAACATTGTAGCAACAGTTCGGGAATGGGCTTTTTCTATATGAACATGACAATGCTCCTTGCCATAAAGCAATGTATGTACATGACTGGTTTCAAGACAACGGAGTTGAAGAAATGGATTGGCCTGCCTACAGTCCAAACCCAGTAAACCCCCCCCCCCCCCCTGCATGAATTGGAACGTCGAGCCAGACTACGCCGTCCTTCATCCGTGGCTGAACTAACCAGTGCTCTGAGGCAGACATGGAGGGAATTTCCAGCTTCTTATACCAAAAAACAAGTGGTAAGTATTCCTTGGAGGATGGAGGCTATCATTAGAGCAAAATGGGGTGCCTCGACTGACTAATTCATGTTATCTGAAGCCTGCGACGCCGAAGTGGCATCCCTAAACTTTTGATCACATATTGTAGTAGAAGTTTTGTGTTATACGAGGGTATCCTCAAATATCTGATCGTATTACAGCAAAATCGTGGTGTAGGTTACTGTTCTGTAGGAGGGTTTCCTGTACTTAGTAATTTGGCCATTTCACTACAGTTGCCAAAATGGGCCATGAAAAGTAGAAATGTTTACCCCTTAATTCTTTGAACACTCCATTTCGAGATTTTAGATTCATATTTGAGTGAGGATTGAAAAATATTTTTTTTCTCTGAAAGAAATCTTGTAATCATGCCTTCATTTAGGAGAAAAAACACGACGTTATGGTTTCAAATACTATGCAAGAAATTGTTAAGAGATTGGCCTAATAAAACTGAGGCAAGAAAAAAATTTAAAAATGAAATGATATCGAAATGTAAAACATATAGAGCAGTGGTTCCCAACCTAGGGTTCGTGACTTTGATGTTCAGCTTTTCTTCGAGATACCGCTTCTTCACCATCATGTGAAATCACTCGTTATGGACAATGTCCCTACATCACGGTTTTCATTGTAACAAATTTCTGTGAAGCATTGCAAGGGGATGACTCTCCACATCTCTTCGTACACTTTTCATAAGCCTCTCATCGTTGTAGGTCGACGGTTTCCAAGCTCTCTTTTAAGAACTCCAGAACCACACAAGTCTAAGGGTGCGGCGTCTGGGGACTTAACCGGAAAATGGGACCACCTTGATTCCGGTTCCTGTTTCTTTTTCTGCAGAGAAGACGAGTGAAGAACGTGTGTGGCTCGACACCTTATCCATGTGGATATGTAGCCGATGAGTGTATATACCGTAGAGATGGGGAATTTCTTGATGGTAAAATGGGTCCATTACCTTCTGTTGGAAGTAGCCCGAGTTGACTTTAACGTTACTAGCCACCTTGTGCAATTATAAACCCTTTGGAAAGTTTCTTGCATTGGTTGATGAAAGTAGCCCGTCCTTTGGCATCTTTGTCGCTGTGTCATCAAGTTATATTCAACCTCATCTAAGGTGACCACCCATTACAATCTGTCATGTTCAAGGTACCGTTCCAAGCTTTTGAGGCGTTAGTGAAGCGTTTTCGGGTGTGCCGTTTTGTCAGACGATTGACCACGAGCCGAATGCCGATCCTGCAGTTACAGGTTTTCTCGAACGATGCGTCCGGCACTTCTGTGCGACATTTTCAATTTCGGGCCATGTGGCGCTGTGGATGGGTTTTCTATGGACGCCATTGCTTGAACTTATTTCGGGTTGGCTGGGTTAGTGGTAAGCCGGGTTCTGTTACTGGTTCGTTTTTCACTACGACCACTGTTGGAAGCTATTTATTCCTCTGAATAACATTATTGATGGTATAGTCTATTCCAAAAGCGTTTTCACTTGCTTGGCAGGAGTTGATCGGTTATAAAATCTAGTAGTTTGAATGAATATCGTAGAAGTTAAAAATGGACTTGGCCGTTGAAAGTGGAAATAAGGATTAAGATTATGACTGGCGTGGGCTTAATACAGTACTTTTAACTGAAAACATTAATCGCTACTTTCTATTTCAGTAAAATAATCTTTGCAGATGAAATATTTAACGCACTTATTAAAAACAAAACAATAAATATTTATTTTATTATTTTTTTCTGTATTTCGAACATTGATATTTTAACTAATTACTTTTTAAATTCAGTTTAAAAAATTACTTTTTTGATACAGAAATTGTTCATGCCGTTTATATTTTATAGGATAACGAAAGCCATTACGATATACCGTATAGTAAACAGCAAATTGCATGATACGTTATTTTTTAAACATAAACCCAGAAGATATTTCATTTCGAAAGATCAGTGGCTATTCCCTGTGAAATACCTTTAAGATGATGCTGTGAATGAACGCACCGCAAGGCATTGGTTCCAGAAATTCAGGTCGGGAGAATTTGCCATTTCTGATGAACCCCGTAGTCTAGTGTCTCTGGTGAACTAGACGTCAAATGGTTCACTACGAGCTGGTATCAACTGTCCAAACCATCACTGGACCTGTACTCCCAGCAGTTGGAACGTGTGCAACAGGCATTGCAGCAGAAGGAGCCAGCATTGGTGAATCGCAAAGGGGTACTCTTCAAGACAATGCCTGACTACATGTGGCGCGGGTGGCCAGGGAAACCATAGAGCGGCTTGGCTGAGAAACTTTTTGTCATCCACCTTACTCGCCAGATCTTGCTCCAACGGATTATCACCTTTTTCCATTCTCTGGACAACCATCTTCGTGGAAAATCCTACACCAATGATACAGACCTGTGAAAGGCACTCACGGACTTCTTTGGTGGAATGATCAACTGGAGACACATTGGCAGAAGATGCTAAATGCCAATGGGGGATTACTTTGGGGGCTAGCGATAAGCTACTTTTTGTGAACATCATTTTGTTTTCCTTAATTAGAAACGGCGGCAAGAACTTTTGTGGCTACGTAGTATTTGAATTAGGACTTAAAATTATTGTATTAAAAAATTTAACATGTAGGAATATTTAAAATTTTTGAAAGAGAATTTATATTTTTTAAAGGCTTTTGTAAGGTTTACTTAGCCGGTTTTGGCAAAGAATGTTTTTATACTGTTAGCATATTACATTCCTTGTTTTTAGGGAATGGAGGTGATCTTTTAAATTTTCTAATGTGATTTTAAATTGTTAAAGTTTTTGATGATCTTTTATGAGCTTTTACAAATATTTAGTTTTACAAATATTAAATTTGTATTAAATTTGAATTCTTGGAGAAAGTTTATTAGAATTAAGTTGTTTTTTTTTTCTTATACAGGGTGTTTCAAAATTATGTACAATAAATTTAACAGCGTATAGTACACAAAATTCTGAGCAAAAAAGTCTAGTCACGTTTTTTGATCTGAGGCTCCGTTAAAAAGTTATAGCGCTTTAAAGTTCGGTATCGGTAAGGAATATCGGTATTGGTATCGGCCAGTGTGATTCTAAAAGGTCGTGCCAAAATGAAAGGACAGATAGAGGATGAAATTCTGAGCAAAAAAGTTTCGTCGTGTTTTTCGATCTGAGGCTCCGTTAAAAAGTTATAGCGCTTTAAAGTTCGGTGTCGGTAAGGAAGTGAAACGGAAGTGACGTCATAAAACTTTAAAGCGCTACAACTTTTTAACCGGACTTTTTTGGCTCAGAATTTTGTGTACTATAAGCTGTTAAATTTATTGTACATAATTTTGAAACACCCTGTATACTGATTATTTCATGAAAAACATGTAATGATTTAATTACACTGGCCAACAAAATTTAAGATTTTTCTTGTAACAAAATGAAAGTGGGTGATTTTTGATAGTATTTTTTCTGCTGATTACGAATATAATTTTGAAATTTCTCTAGCGCGCACAGATTTCTTGTTTTTCAATGAAACATTTTAAAATTATGCAGTGTTTGGGGGCCCAAAAATATGGATACTTTATATTGCAGCCGCTTCTCTTTACACTTATTACCATGGTTTGTTTACCATGCCCATTATTTGAACATAGAAGCCTCGATGTGCATAAGTTGGAAACGTGACATGATAGAAGAAAATCTAAAAGCAGATTCGATTTCTATATACAAATTACTATTATTCTTTTAATGACCAATAAAAGGCGCACCTGTTAATTACCAATAAATGGGACGTTATTTCAAGAATTTGTTATAGCTTCTCCGCATGTCATCTGCCATCCACAGAGTAGAAAAACCAGCTGCTGAAACTTCAATTTTAACTGCGGAAATCTCACAAACGGTTCCTTATCCGACTCATGTTTATATATGAACTTTTGTTTTCATCTCGCTTGGGGAATCACCACCCAGAAGTTTGTGACAAGGGTTTAGATACACCCTGTATTGCAAAGAAGACGAACATTATTCACCTAAGTGAAAATTATCTTGGAATAGACTGTACTTTTACTTACGACGAAATCTTATTCCTTGCACTTTGAAACCTTTTTCAGAAAGGAAGCATATGTATCCTTCCATAAACGTGCTCAATTTTTCCACCATTTCGGCATAACCATGTCAGCTAACTGCGTATACTTATTCTACCGTGCACGTGCTTTAAGGTAGTCACGAGGAATCGTACAAGAAGGTCAAATCGTTCATTGTTAACTTCCTCAACCCTCCGTATTCTAAATTTCTATTCAGTGCATTTAATGAATGGTGAAAGTTTAATGATCAGGAATTAGTTGTGCAATTACTGTATTTTTTTTCATGAAACTAGTTGCTGAAATAATTCGAATCTATACCCATTTAATTCCTAGTGCGTAATACTTTTTCATTTAATTAGATAAATGAATCGATGACCTATTTTACTATTGCATGTGCAACTATCACGTTTTAATAAGTTGAAGTTTACCGAGAAAGTCATGTTCTCTTCACCATCAGTTAATACATTCGCTGGCTATAAAAATTCATTAGTTTGTTTAATATTTATTTCTGTTTACTTTGACTTCTACAATCTCCTCATAACTCTCGATACTGCGATCTTCGATAGCGAGTATCAGTGATTGATGACAGGAATATTCTTCGTCCCATCCATTTGCAGGTTTCAAATTTCTGACTTTACTCTCAAAGAGAGGCAAACTCGTAACGCAGCTTATGCTTTACGCAGTTCCTCATGAAATCCCACAACCCTGAAAGAAATCGATTTCTTTTACAAAAAATATATTTAATTTATGTTGTAAATTGAACTTGAAATTCCATAAAAACATTTGAATTTCATAGAAACATTTTTAATCATTTGATCATCCACACAATTAATTCACTTAATAAAATTAAAACTTTTTATCTCGCTTTTGCTTCGCCAATCATATGACAAGGAATAGTCACGCATTCGTTACTTTTTAATGCGAATATTTTTTTACCACTGCCTGGATCATATTATTCAATCTAGTTTCCAGGTGCACTATTACTAATTATCTCAGATGAATCATTTTTGCAGCCCATTTAATTAAACTATTTTGTGGGGGGTCTATTAAATCCTCAATCCGTCTTCCGTCAAAAAATCGGATGGATTGGCATCATGTTTATATTTAGAAAGGGCTGCCATATTTTAATCGATTGTTCGCATAAGATCCAGCATTTCAAATCTTTTCAGGCTTCGGGACTGGCCATTTAGCAAACGCTTGAGTGGGCCACTAGCCAGGTTGAAGAGCAGGTGGTTCGGTTGAAGGGCCGGCCAATTATAGAATTTTATAGTTAAATGCCAGATCTGATTTTGTCTTTTCAATTTGTCACTGAGACTCGTACATGAACATTAAAGATAAATGAGCGTTATTATGATAAGATGTAAAAAAAATACCAGTAAGTTATAATTTCAAATGGTCATAAGAATATTACAGTTTGAGTTAAATCTTTTCAAAAACAAATTAGAAACTTATTTTAAATGAATTCACTCTATTCCCTTAAAGAAAATTCACTAGAAATCAGTTAAGTATTTTTATGCACTAGTATTATTCAACGTTAGGAAATTTTAGATTTGTATATTGAATGTTACTGTGCTTTAACATTTATAGACAAAAATCTACCCTACATAAAATTTTGCAGCCCTTAAAGCAGTGCTTCATCCACTCCAATCATTTTCTTCAACGAATAAACTGGCACAGTCGACATTTTATGAATACTTTATTAATTATTGTACAAAATTAAGTATCTTAGGTAAATGCAATTTTAAAAGCAATATGCCCCCTCTAAGCCCAGATGCGTGCTGTGAGTTTGGCGTACACTCGATCGAACAGGTGGCGGATATCGTCTGGCGACTGTATCACTCTCGTCTGCTCGTTTTGATGAAGCAGTGAATGATCTTAACAACCGTTATAATATCGGTCTCTCATTGTAGCCTCCCCGAAAATTAAAGGTTGTTTAGAATCTTATCCAGTGCTCTCCAAACCATAAACCTTTTGTTTGTGTCGTGTGTGTTATATATTTGGCTCTTGTCCTTCCGCCCTTCGCTCGACAATCATTCACACCAGGGGGAAAAAGCGACTCTGAGCATTAGAGAACGTCATCATTCCACTGAGATCGTTCACTTGAATTTCTATAGGCGTTCGTGACAATGAGCAAAGGTGAGCAGAGACTCGACACAATAGGCTGCGTGAAATACATGATATTAGGAATCTTGCTTTTTTTTTGCGAGCTATGCCTAAGACTGGCCTAAGAGCAGCTCTGGTCTGGGTCGACAATTCCTATTATGTTAGTTTCCAATAGTCATCAGTCGGACAAGCCTTCGCCTCTGGGTGATGAATTTCAAAGGTGTGAAAGAAAGATTAAAAAATTTTTTTTCCAACCTCCTCTTCTATTCGATAATGTGCTCACGCAAACCATCAATGTGCAGTTAAATTATGTGAATTATATCTGATTATTCGTTTTTGCTGCCGTAATTATTTTTATCAGTGAAAATAAATTATATTTTTTATATGATTTATAATTTTTTTTTCTTCTAATTGCTATTTTTATATCTCAGTAATGCTACAAAGAAGCAGTTTTTGTAATTATGAGTAAGAATATAATTGCAATAATAAATGACACAATGAAAATATGCATACACCATTTCAAAATGGCTCAAAATTGACCAAATCCAAGCCTATCTATCAGAAAGATTATAATTGACATGGTGCAGAAGAAACATCCAGTTTCAGTAATTGCTGCTAGCTGTAATGTATCAAAATCAACTGAAAGGAAAGGGTTGACAGAAGCACCAAGAAGTGCAGAACCCTGTAAAATGACTCTCCGCATTATAGTGCGAAAGTCTAAAAGTTACAGTTAAAACAAATGCCGTTGATATAGCGCAAGAATGTGTGTAAATATCAGTCGGTAAACTCACGCTGCTTGAATAATACCGGCCTACATGCAAGGATCCCAGTAAAGAAGCCTCTTTAGGTTCAAAAGTTATTCAGTACAAATCTTTCATGGATACCCTGTACATTTTCTTTTAAATATATCTCATTATTATAAAGGAACATATCAGGTCGTTGCATATCAAATGTCGGATTGCAGAGGTCATTTTTAATGGCCCTCTAGAAAGGACACCTTCACACGTGCTATTTGAAATAACCCCCATTGCAACCCAAACATTGTTGCCAACGATTTGGCAGCTTCTCGAGCCCTCTCCGATAGAATCCATGATCACGGGACTCAATAAACCCCAGGAAAGCGTTTTCGACGTCTGCTTGGGTTAGGATTGTTTTCCTCCGGAGAAAATTGTCCAGGCTCTGGAATAGATGGTAGTCAGTAGGGGAGAGGTCCGGAGAGTAGAGGAGTTGTGGAAGCATCTCGTAGCCCAGAGCCTGTAGCTGCACGGCCGTTCGTGCAACGTGCGGACGCGCGTTGTCATGCAGCAGAAGGACACCTTTTCGATGCACAAGTGCAGGTTGTTGCTGGCACAGTTTTGTGTGCGTACGATGCAGTTCACAACAGTAGGTCGCAGCGGTGATCGTCTCCTTCTGCTGCAGGAAGCTGTAATGCACTACACCAAGGATGTTCTACCAAACTGTAACCATGAGCTTCCTTTTTTCACCTTGCCGATGGTCCTAAGGTTTCTACTGACAGTCGACGCTGATACAGCATGATCCCCTGCAAGGTCCCGAACAGTTTTTGACGGGTCCTCTTCTACAGATCGCTTCAGATCAGCGTCATTCAACACGTTGGGCAGTCTGCCGCGTGGCTCAATTGCCAGGTCCGTCACTCCCGCCCGGAATTTTCGGAACCAACTTCGGAGAGGACGTTCGTTTATGGTGCCTACACCGAATACCTTATTGATGTTTCGAGAGGCGTTGGATGCTGTGTGATTCTCACACGTAATTCGTAATGCATTATCACACGTAATTCGTATGAATTCATGACTATCTTCGTTTGGGTTCAAACGCTATTAAATATCATCGCAGACATACAAATTTCAGGCAGCTGGTCGCTGATTATCTCTGGGAATGTACCACTTTGTTATGGGTACTTGCTACTAAACGTGGAAAGCGTGCTGAAGCGCGGAACCCACCTCGAAATCCGACATTTGATATGCAACGACCTGATAGTTGTATATGCATGCATCTTAAAGCGGCATGAACTGATATGTATCTCCAACAAAAAACGTAAAGCTAGACTAGAATTTACTGAGACTCATTTGTCACGGAGTTGTGAAATGTGGCGCAAAGTCTTGTTTTCTGATGAAAGCAAGTTTCAACTATTTGGCAATGACGGAATAAGATATATTCAGCGTGTTAATGGTCAAAGACTTAATCCTGCACATCAACTGCTGTCGTAAAACATTAAAGTGGTGCAGCGATGTTATGGGGAACATTTTCGTATGCTGGAGTTGGTCTCTTACATCAAATAGATTGCATTATGGATCGATTTGTATATAGAGACATTCTTAAAGATAAAATGCTTCTCTTTGGACATCGACATATGTCACTTGCTTGTCAATTTCAGCAAGATAATGATCCAAAACATCGCTCAAAATTGATTCAGAAATGGTTTCGTGCAAACGGGCTTAAAGTTAGGGATTAGCCAAGCCAATCTCCTGACTTAACCTTATTGAGCACCTTTAGGAACTCTTGGGACGAAAAGTTGATGAAGAAAACCATCCTTCGAGAGTCCAGCTATTTTCAGCACTGCGGCATGAATGAGAAGCAACTGCAACAATTATTCTACAAAAGATTATCTGTTCCATGCCTAGTCAATGTGCTGCAATTGTTAAACCTTGTGGTTTAACAAAAATTAAATTACAAATTATTTTATAAAATTTCAGTACAACCTTAAAACTTTTGTCCAGCAAAACATTGTTATTCAACATCATTATTATTATTACTAGTAGTAAATCATATAATAATCCTGGTACTGTACCTATTCTCATTAGGTAATTTTTGCCCGCTATGGATATTAAAATAAAAAAGGTTTTTTTAAAGAAATTAAACACTAATCGCTCTTCTTCTTCCGATACGTGCGTTTTTTATTCTTGTTAAATCCTTATCTTATATCCCGGCCTTAGAAATTAATAACTTCCATCATAGTAACTTTTTGATATTACCAGATTGATAAGGATTCAACAAATTCCATTTATCATGATTAAGCTTTAATTTTTTTTTGAATAAATATAACGTATTTCATAATCTTTATTGATCTATGATTTTTCATTCTCTTCCGAACAGTTCTAATATAAATTTAGAGACTTTCTTCATCGAGTCGATTTGCCTTGTGCTTGCATTTGGATTATCCGGATTATCGGCTTTTCCGGACGGCATCGGCTACCATAGAGCACGTTTAATCGAAGCTTTAGTGCCTTGAATTTTGAACCAAATTAATACTAAAATTTAAAGAGGCTCTTCGAATTTTTAGCGGAAACGATTATCAGGTGTTACCATCTGGAATATCATTATTTTTATTCTTCTCTAAATATTTGTGATGCAAATTTATCGACACAAATGCAGAAACGGGCGCCAATAACGGACACTGTATATCATTAATTAAACATGGAGCTGTGCTTTTGTTGCTAACAAGAGAATCGATACAAAAAGGTCACTACTCTTAGGGAGAGGAATGTGATATATCGAACTTTAATATTACGGAGCTTGGGATTGTGAAAAAAAAATAATCAATATATGGAGGGTGGAAATACAAGATGTCGTAGTTGGCTCCTCTATTTCGTACAGTTCTTTATGTAATTTTGTCTCTTCCAGCTTTATGTACTCGGTCCTTTATTTATCTCAAATTTTACAATTTATGATGGGCTCTCATTCGTGTTTAATAAGGTGCATGTGTTCCCCCCCCCCCCCTCTATCATTTTACCTGTCATTCTCTTCTCTCTCTATATCTCTCCCTACCTCCCAATAACTTCTTTCACTCTCGCTTTCTCCTTCGTTCTTTCCGTACGCGTATTCAGCATGAAGAATAAATACGGCATCTGTCTGTTTGCGTGATAGGTTTGATGCTCTTCCATCAAAACGACCTCGTTCGCAGCTCTCCCCTCCACCTCTACCCGCTACCTTCGCCGCCAAAACGCAACCGTGAAAACCGCGCTCGGCCTGTTATCGTCAGACGCCACCTGCCATCCACCCCTGTAACAGCCTCCCTCCCTCCCACCTTTCCTCTCTTTTTTCCCCACCTACCGACTCCCATTACCCTCCTCAGGCTCCACAAAACGGATGCAACGCCAGAACGAAGAATGGAAAGAGACTCCCTTCAAGACGTTCAGTGTCAATACACATCGCCCCCATTGTCAATAATTTTTCATCACCACAGGATCGTCGCGCCTGACTTCATTAACTGAAACGAGATGAGAAAACATTGAAATTAACACTAAACATACTGTAATCAGTCGTAAACGCCTCGGGCTAAACTGCTTTCGTTTCCGATCTTACGCTTCCTCTCGCTTCGTTGATGATTCGTCTACGCCTTCTTCACTGGGTCAGTGAAAACAAATTGTGGTTTCTCTAAAGCCCTGATTCCAAACAGCTATTTTATTATAATTATTTATAGTTTTATATAAAAATTATAATGTGTATGACGCATTAACTGACGATTATAACTTTGCATATCATAAGCAATTTTAGTTTACGACCCTCTTAGGATTACGAATATTCCTGTGGATTTTAAAAGCTAACCCATTACACTAACGCCATCAAAAACATAAATATTTTATCAGTTTTTTAAATATGAATCAGGTGACTGTTTTTTATGACTAAAGTTCATAAAAACTTCCTTCTTAAAAAAACGAGTCATAACCATTATGGATTGAAGTTGAGCAATAAAAAAAAAAAATTTTTTTAACGATAAACCCTCTTCAAAGAATTCGCTAGTTGAACTTTTCCTCTGGTGTATAGTTGAGAATCATCTAATAAAGATTATCCTTTTTCAGGAATACTGACATAAAAACTGAGTTAGCTTCTTTTTTTAATTACTAAGCCATGTGAATAACCTGTTATTCAGATGGAACATTTAATGTATAAAATAATAGAGTCTGATAAAACGGACACTTCTTTTACTTAATAAAAGTAATTTTTGAACACTGAATTTATAGTGATAGAATTTACAAGAATATTTTAATACAAAATCATATCCAGTCTATGAGGATCTCTAAGAAATGAAAGAAGTCATTGTCTTTTTCATATTATGTCGTATTTTACAAACCACATTCATACACCCTTTCTGTCATACACGACCAAAAAAATTGCGGAATGCTCACTTTATTCCTTTCTATATAAAGTTAATTCATTTTAGATTCCTAGGTATGCTCTCAATATGATTAAGAATGTGAGGGCCCTGTTTATATCGAATTTCGCCTACTCTAATTCAGAATAATTAAATTTTAAACGTCGTTTTCTTTTCTTTACAGAAGGTTACATCATCTCCCAATTTTCTCGATGGGAATGAGAATAATGAATTTTCTGGCTAAGTGAGGAGTGATATGTGAGTTTGATGCCTTTCAAACCAATCTTACACAATTCTAGCGCATATCATCTTGAAATAATATATCAGAATCTGGTTTTCTTTTAAACAATTAGTAACACCTCATTATTTAAAAATGTCACATAGTGCACCGAGTTCATGCTTTTGTTTACCTAATTAAACTCCCAGCTCTGGCACTTCCACCTCCTCTCTGCAATGTTTTTACTTCCTTGTACGAAGTAAAGCGAAAAATTTCGGTTTTCAGATTTCAACGGAAATATCCATTTTGACCATCCCTGAATCCATTTTGACGTGTTTCGACGTGACGTACGTACGAGTATATGTGTGTGTGTGAATGTATTGAATGTGTGTATCTCACATAACTCAAAAACGTTTAGCCGTAGAATGTTGAAATTTTGTATTTAGGATTGTTGTAACATCTCGTTGCGCATCTCCCCGTTTGATTGCAATCGAATGGGCCATAAACGTATATTTGTGGTGTCCACAGCAGAATTCTTTTCATCTCTATGGAGTTTTGTTTGCGTGGAGCAGTTTGTGACGTCAGAGTTTGATTGCCTGACGTCAGAATTTGAAGAACTATATTTGAAGCACAAAAATGGCTGTCAAAATTTGTTTAAACAATTGGAGTTTTTAGCATAAAAATGCACCAATTACACGTTTTAAGAATAATAATGAAAAATTTTTTCCCAAAAAAAGCATTCAATAAAGCTTCGTACAAGGGAGTCCCATGGTGCCCACAACAGATTTTTTGGACACATTCTGGTTTGAAGATTTTCTCCTAGTCTTACCCATGACCATGGAAGTTAAATCTAGGTTTGTCAGTCCAAGTTATGTTTGGCTTATGTCTGGCGATTTTTCTTCTTTATGTGTGCAAACGAATAGTGGTTAATAATCGGCTCAAATACGTACGCCCGATTTATCATAATCGACTTTCGGATGATGTTCTTCTGTAGTAGTTGTTTGAAATCTTCTTCCATTGTAAATTAATATTATTCACTGTAGACGGAAACCCTCCAGCAAATCCCGCCATCTATGACCAGACTCTCGACCAAAAACAATGGCTCATTTTTGCCACTCAGTCACGTCTTCTTTACGAGTCTTGATTCAGTCTGAATAATTTATGTTTTAAATATCTAAGTACAGATAAGCACACCACGAATATCTGTAATGATCAACATACGGCTACACTGTCATCATTTTTACAAATGTCTGCCTATAAAATGATATTTAAAACAGCTTTTCCAGCATTCCGAAAATTTGTGCCTTTTAACTTTATATGTGTACTAGCAGAGGACCCGGCGTTGCCCGGGATAATTCGCTTGTAGGTAAACAGAACAACCTCAAAAAGCTAAATTAAACCTCCAAATTGGTTAAATAATAACTCAATCACTACAATATAGAGCGAAGGGACTATCCATTCTAAGAAAAATTCGAAAGACAGGAATCTACCTCTTCACTGAAAAAATCCATTCTAGGTGATATACCGGGACTTGATTTACCGAAAAAAATTTTTTAAAGCCTCACAATGGATGGACCTCTCCAAGGATGTCTTCTAGTCTAAATAATTTTTTACTCACGTAATCTTACTTTAGATGTACACTTGATGTTGCTGCAATTTCCTTTCTTCTTTCGATGTTTTGAAGCAAAAATTGTCCATTCATCACTTTGTGTAGTCTAGCGGTCGCCGATTCTTCTATTTCCTTGCTTACCATTTGCTCAATACAGCACGGAGCTAAAGGAGTGCTTCATCTATCGTCTTTCACTCTTTCTCAATAGTCTGCTAACTCATTATCTTCAGTTACTGATCATTTTTAAAGATCTTCAAGAAATTGTTAAGTACTAAGAATTCTCTTTTCTAAGAAAAGCCTGAATAACAGGAAGTCTATGCATTGAATTCTATATTGCACAAACTTTGTCTTGCATTATTGGTCATGAGATATTTCTCATTAATATGCCCTGCCATAACCATGAATATCGATTTTTTTATCAATAATTATTATTTTTTCGAAATCGAGGTAGACAGTGACCTTCCTCATGCTTTGAAGGTCATGTATGCGAAATTTTTTCAAGATCGGGAAAAAACTGTAGATTTGTATAAAAAACAAACAAACAAACCCACAAACAAACAAACAAACAAACAAACAAACATCCTTCATTATATATATAGAAAGATAATAAATGGAAGTCTTTCGAGATGAACATGTATCAATACGCGAACATGGAGCTATTTTATTTTTTCGTAAACAAAGAAAATGCAGAAGGTTCTTTAGCTTATCTAATATGTTATAATTTCGATTCAATATCAATTCAAGTGATAATACAGAGCATGGAGTAACACCCAACCAGAGATGTACGAGATTCGAGATATCATAAAGAATTACGCTTTATTTGTTTCCCCACACAAACAGAACAAGTAAAACTCAATATGATCTCCCTTCGTTTTATTGCTGTCGTTCGAAAAAAATCTGATAAAATGTTTGTCGAGTGAAAAATAAAGTGAACGCAGAACAGAGATTGAAAAATAAAACACGGTTATTCATATGAATTGAACAACAATTGGAAACAAATTGAACATATGAATCCAAAAGCAAAACTAGAAATGAGATCATTGGGTTTCCTTTCATATTAGTTATTTCATTTGGCAAAATTTGAAAAATATCGAATTCCTAAAATTGTTCTGTAGGTATGCCAACGGCGATATTCTGCATAATATCGTGGCATTGCTGCCGATCAGTCAGGCATTCATTACTATAGAGTTGACTCAACACCTCCTAGATAGAAAGCATCCGCACTGAAACGTCATACAGGGTCGAGTCACTTAATTATGACCGCCACGTAGGTTTATGTAAATACGGTTGTGCCCATTCACAGTGAGGGCGGATAAACCTGCCTGTTGGAAGACATATAAAGGTGGTTCAGAGAAACAGTTCGTACAGCAATAGTCACCGTCATGGGTAAAGCACGCGACCTAACAGACCTTGAAAAAAGATATGATCATCGGGTACCGTGCAAAGGGGCAGGATCCCAAATACTGCAGCTTTGCTTAGTGCCGTGTACAATAATGGAAGAATGGACAAGATGTGCATTCAAGGCGTGCAAACTATAGGGGACTACGGGCCGTTAATGAACGGGGTGAGCGGCGCTTGCAGCGGCTGGTTAAGGGTGATCGACGCGCTACCGTCGATATATTGACAGTCCAAATGAATGAGGAATGCACCAGAAAGCTATCGAGAACAACTGTGCAACGCAGATAGTTGCGTCTTGGCCTCCGCAGAAGACGTCTGGTTCCAGCACCCATGTTGACAAGTGTGCATCGCAAGAAATGACGAGCGTTTGCATTGCAGTACAAACATTGGACTCTAGACCAGCGAATTTAGACTCTAGATTTTAATCCCAGAGAATTTATGTGGAATGATATTGAACGGACGTTCGAATGTGACAACACCACATGCCAGTTTGCATCTGATTTGGGATATAACCTTCATGCAAGAAGACATTCCTGTCTAACCGATTCCGAGGAATAGTGGCATCCGTGCCGATTGCATACGAGATGTATATTGTGTTTCCTATAGCACACAGCAATATGTTTCTATTTTTGACACGGTATATATAATCTTTGTATGCGGTTTTTGGCAAGCAAAGTGTCGTGTGGATTTCATTTGAGGCATTCTGCATTCATCCATCAATTTATTCAAGTAATGTTTAATATCTTCCCCTGTAAGTGTGAATATACTGTATATCTATATATATCTTGTTTTGTTATTATTATTATTGTTGTTGTTGTTTTGGAAAAAACAAACTCGAGTCAAGTCCGGAAGCCAAATCACAGAGGGAGACCGAAGAGAGGGCCAAGCCCAAAGGGCTCAAATGTAAGAAAGGGAAAAATTACATTTTTGTGGAAGAACCTTGGTGTAGGGATTTCCTTACTACAGAATAAGTGTTTAGTATTATGTCTTTCTTTGACGTTTTGTATAAGTGTAGGTTTAAATTCAGCTCTGAGCTGACACGCTTCTATGTAATGAGTGTGGAATAAACTCAATAGAAGAAAAAACGATAGGAAAAATGTGTACCCTGGTAAATCCTCGAAGGCGCTTTATTTCGTGTGCAAGATCTGTATATTTAGTGAATTTTTCGGCGCGTGTCTTTTGTAAATTATGTGTATTGGTGATGGAAATATCATTTATGTAGGTCATTTTGTTTTGCTTATTTACCGTGTACTGTCTGATCTGTGTTATGAGGGATAGTTTTGTCAGTCATTATAGCTCTCTCAAGCATGTTAGGGAAATATTTAAAATATGGAGTATTTGTGTATCTTAGCTAAATGTAGATATTGATGTATGATGCTGACTACCTGGTTAAGTCTGTCTGTGTAAATACTCTGCGTGAGTATTTTGCAACTGTATATGTCGTATTGGACGGTTTCCTCTGCGAAATGGCATTTCTTGCAACGCATCAGTCGAATCTTTGATAATGAGTTTTCTGTAGCTTTTTGTATTAATAATTAATAATAATTTGTATGGCAATCATGGGTTCCTACTGCTCCCTTCACTCAACCAAAACTTTCGATGCTTTTTTATCGATGTGCAGCTAGTTGAGGTCAGAAGGATGTCTATCTTTCCGAGCCATATTTGAAGTTTAGTATATGTTATAGGGATGTTATGGGTATTCTGTACGCTGTTACGATTTAAATTTGTGTATTATATATCAGCCATGCAGATTGCTTTGTGCAATGGTGATATGTGTAGTTTAGAATAAAAGAATTTTCTAAGCGAATGCTTTTTAAATGTTTGTGGTGTAAAGCTATTTTCTATATCAATAAGACCTTTGCCTCCCACTGAAAGAAAAGTCTCTCCTTTCGATAGCTGTCTCGTATTTCAATAGTTGTGTGTGGAATAGGAAGATTGTGCGTTCATTAATTATGAAGAAATGCGAATATTTCACATTCTTCTAAAAAAAAGCATACATGTTGGTTATATATTTCATATTTGCACTACAGAGGAGGCGGCTTCATTTGCTGTGTCTTTAAACGCAAACTTCACTCGGGGTGTTCAGCAATCCTCAAAAAGTTATCCAGTAAACATTCCTAAGCAGACTCACTTGCGGCCCAACTCTGCCAAACTGCAGCCCTGTTAGGCGTTGGGCACGGTTAGACCACAAGTGAGTTTGTTTAGGAATGTTTATTGGATAACCTTTTGTAGGTTGCTGAAAATTTCAAATTTTATTTATTCGACTTCTTCGATCGATTTATTTTAAGCAGAATTTTCGATACCCTAAATATGTGCACATTTCATACACTAATATGACAAGGATGTAAAGAATTTTTTACGTAAACCTCTGATATTAAAAATATTTGATATTATTTTGGCTGTTAAATTGATTACTTTAAAAATATTCTCCAAAACTGCTAATACACATATCCTACTGGGAGTTAAGGCGGTCAATCCCATCCTTGAAGAAGCTTGTTGTGCGCCGACCTAACCCCGTCTTACCAGGTCACAATCGTCTTCGTCTTTTAAGGTATCCAAAATGTGGAAATCACATGGGGAGAGATCTGGGCTGTAGGAAGATGTAGAAGAATTTCCCAATCAAATCCCTGAAACGTATTCCTTACCAAGTTCAAAATATTATTGTGGGGGGGGGGAGTTCACGAAATGAATATATCTTCTAAAAAGCGTAGACCCTTATTGTGGGCAAGCCATTCTACGAAACCTTAAAACCATTAAATTAATTGACTTAGCAAACAGTCAATCTTAACTAAAAATAGGATTAACACTTCTAAAATTTGTAAAATTCTTTTTTTTATAAATTAATTACAGTTGTCAAAGTAAGCTATTTGTTTGTACTTAACCTAATGTAAGGTTTTGTTTGCTGATGAAGTTACTCACTTGATATGTTGATTGTGTAACATATTTTTAAGTTATATTGAGAATAAAATAAGTGAATTCACATGTTGTGGCTGACGCCTTGAAGTTGTAAGTTTTACCAGGAAGAATAATTAACCTTATTCCCTGGTTTTTACTTTCTGTTTTTGTACACACTCGCTAAAAGGTGATGCTCTCAAGAGCAAAACGAATAAATACACAGATAAAAATAAGAAACGGAATTTACAGTACATGTCTAAACACAATGTAAACTTCCAACAAACAATTTTACCAATTAAATTTTTACGTGTGTGCCAGTTAATTGTCAAAAATCAATCTTACTATAGTTTTTATTTATTTATGAGACTGAATACGAAATACAAAGAGATAAACGTTGCATTTATTAAGGAAAATCAAAAGGAGTAATAAACAAACATGATTTAAATGAATATGATACATTTAATTTACATAAAAAGGGTTTTACTACATGAAAAATTAAAGAAACTCAATAAAAACTTCTTGCGTCCTATCAGTCCCTCAGCAAGAATCAGATACTAATTACAAGCTACCGTTTGTACAATTTTTCACGCGTGAAGCGCATACAAAGGTTCCGAGCTTTATAACTAAATATAAATATTATTTCAAAGCTCACTAAATTCCACATGAAATGGAAAAAAACTTATGGTTGGACAAAGAATAAAACAACTTTAACTTAGTTGCAACCCAATGTAATTAACTCACTGAATTAACCATCAATTTGCAGTGTATTTTTGCCTTCACTATAGGCCCACATATCTCCTTTCAAAATTAACAGAATTTTGATATAAGCTCAAAAAATAGTAAAACCGAATGATAAACATGAGCGTAATTTCTCTAAAACAATTGCTAAATCAGCTTCCATATTGTAATTTTAGCATAAAACAAAAAAATGAGAAGCAGTAAGCATTGAAATGAAGCACAAGGCGCCGCATTAAAATGTCCAAACACCTTAATTGTAAACATCATAGAGATAATGAAACAAACTAGAAGAACTAAGCTTCTAAATCTGCAAGAGGAATAAAAACGGGAAACTGATAAAAGGACTACAAGAAAAAGAAAATGAAAATAAATGGGATACACAGCCTTCCGGAATGGCCAAAATTATGCTACAGCAGGATCAATAAACATTTAACAGAAGCTACAATATATAATTTGTCTGCACTTTGCAAACAATAAAGAAATTTAAATTTACTTAAAGCGGAATGGAAGAATTAAACAAAAAACATATTTTTCTTTAAAATATTAAAGAAAACATTAAACAAACTTTTGCTGCATTAACTATTTAAGCCACGAAAAACATGATTTGTAAAACTCAGGCGGAGGCCGTGGGCTGGTGGGCTTCCACTGAGCACACAAGTTCTGTGAAGTTAAGAAACACCAGGCACAGCTAGTCACTGGATGGGCGATCATCGGTGAGCCACGATTCTTCACCCCCCCCTCCTCCGGCTGCTGTAACCATCATACAGCAGTCGTCAATCCAGGTCCATCCAGGGACCCAACTCGTCGGCCTCTGGCCATACAGGCCCTGGATGGACGTATTGGATTCAATTGTAATAAATAAATAAATATAAATAAATTTCTAATGCTTTACAGAGTTCTATTCCCGTTGGAAACGAATCCAATTTGAAGCGTTTCAAGCGAAAACAATGTCCACTCTCCTTTGATGACGGGAGAAAAAGTAACTCATCATCGCCGTAGTGTCATTTGATTCATACCACAGTTCTGCTTGAAGTTCCAGAAGGGATTGATCGAAAAATAATCGGAAAAAAACAGACATCTATCGCAGAAGAAAAATGGCTAAGCCGCACTTTGTTAGTTAGACTAACATATTGGAAAAATGCCCCTGAAACCAAAGAAATGGCTAGAAGATATCCTGCTGGCTGGAAGATTTGCTGTGTAGTCATTAGTCAGCGTTAGAAAAAAATTGCACCTCTTATATTTATTATCACAACAAAACAGTGTCATCCTTATGCTCTTGGTGCCATGCTTCAAGCACGCACAACAAAGAAAACATTAGCTAGAAATCTTTAATTCCAAAAATATAACAATAGGCGCTAATAAACAAAAGGAAACTATTTAACTTAAATTACGTATTATTATATACAGCTGCTAAATATTCGTTTAGGAATGTGATGCAGAAGCTGAACATTTTTTTAAATATATCACTTATGCACCACATTAGCATCATACTTCATCTCCGGTGACAATACGGACCAGAAAAGCATACTTTTCCTCGTGCATCGTTTCAGGCGATTCAGAGATGCAGCCTTTCTGTGAGTCGTTTCTTCCTCTGTCAAATGATGTGACTTATTCCCATCAAAGTGGTGGTTTGTGATAATGGTGTGACTTATAAAAGAAAGTGATCCGTCGATTTTACCGGATAAGACCATCCACCTGATCAATAATGCCCTGCCGAGCATCGTGCTGCAGTCCCTCTCGGAAACTTTTATGCCGCTCTTGCACACGTGAACTTGTCATGCTGTGTTCATGCTTGTCATGTTCGCCGTATACAGCCGACATGGGACTATGAATTTCTCGTTCTCCAACTCCCTCAGCAGTCAAAAAGCGAACCACACCTCTATGTTCTTCTTTATTCGCCTCAAACGCACGTATCTCTAATATTAATTAATTAATTAATTAATTAATTAATTAATTCGATATATTTAACAAATAGCCAGTGCGCAAATGCATGTTGTCAATATGCTTTCACAGATGCCAATACCGTCATTAAGTCCGAGTGTTACCAACTTGCGCGCCATAAGAAATATTGCATGATGATCTATTTTCATTTGGCTTTGCATAAAAAAAATACCCCCCTCATAAAAACTTTGCATAAAAACGGATTAAAACATGTATTTCACAGACGTTTCTAGTTCATTGGTCAGTGAGATTTATGCGGATAATGCCAGTACATGTTCTCGAATAATGAACTTAAAATGCAAAAATTAAAAATTAGTTTCTTAAAATGATCAAAAAGATTTTTTAAAAATTCTTCAAAAATTTTTTACAAATCAATCAGTAATATATTTTCCTTCCTAATTCGTGGTCTCTTAACAATGTGTCACTAGCTTCTACGGTAGAAATTACAGAGTCTACACCTTTTTGTTAAGGTGATATTTTGATGACGTTAGATCAAGAGAATACCATGGATACGGTAGAATATCTCAGTCGAGCTTCTGAATAACAGTTTTGGTCAAATTAGCGACGTCCGGGAGAGCTTTGACGTGTTGAAGCACACCATATCGCCGGTCGGGTCGTTTCAGCTGAACTGCCTCGTTGAACCGGTGCATTTGGTGAACGTAAAGCTGTGCATTGAACTTGCGGTTGTTTTCAAGCATTTCGTAGTAATTTAGAACTTCCCAATCCCATCAAACAAGCTGAGTCTGTGAAGTCAAATTTCCCTTGATTGAAATGCAAAAAATATTTTTGTACACAGCAAAAACTTTTCGAACATTTTGCGAACCTTGCCTGAGAAGCAGCCGTCGAAAACTGCTCATTTTTGTCTACATGGCATATCACTGTCATACGGCTGAAAAAGTCAATCAAATAATACAAGTTGTAGAGGAAGAATAGAACTACAAAAATCATATAACAATATTTTAATTGTTAAGAATAATTCTAATAATGGAAAAATGAAAGCAATTTGTCTATTACGAAAAGAAAGTCCCTAAGTGATACTGAAGGACTGGTGATCATTCCATAAAGTAATGGAATCGCTGCAGTTTCTTTTTCCTGGACACGATGGAAGGAAAAATCACATACTTTGCCAATGTGGTGAGAAAAAATCCTGATGGCGGACATGGGTTTGAACATGAAGCAATTGAAGGACATGGTATACGACCGGAACGCATGGAGAGAACTAGCCTATGGAGTCGCTGACAATCGACAAGCATATTCTAAAAAAAAATTCTCAACATCGGCTCTTTAACCAGAGTTGCGTGACGGTATCATAGGACGCCTCGCGAAACAAATATTTTTTCTTAATATCTGAAGAACAGCACGAAAGAAGCTTAAACATATGAGGTCCATAGTAGTAATATAGTCTTTAAAATACTGATCTGTATTGTGAAAATAATTTTGAAGATCTTTTGAAAACAGTTGCATTTAATCCTACCATACTTTTTTAATTATTGAAACTTTTTCGCTTTAATGATGTCTTATTCAGTTCTTCGTTCAGGGTAAGTTGCGTTAAGAGCAAAAAATATGCGTTTTCAATTCTTAGTTTTTAATAGAATTAATTTCTTTGTTCGCCTTGCTTAGAAAACATGCCAAGACTAACCAGATAAGAATTAAAGATTTTTGCATTATATTGTCTAGAGAGAAGAAAATGTCAAACTGCCTTCCAAATCGATGTAAAAAAAAAGTTTTTTTGCGACGAATAAAAAAACGTCCATGGATTACGATACTTTTTTGTGATTCCGCTTTCCTCTTATCTTTGGCACAAACAAAATTAAGTGAAATGCCTTTAATTTGAATTTTAAAAACATAATATAAGGAAAAAAGTCTTTCTAAGAAACGTGAAATTTAAATAAAAACCCTTATTTTTTTATGAGGACAAATCAAATAAAGAAAATTAATCTTTCTAATGGGAAGGGGAGAATGGGAATACCCGCTTTTATTAATAAAAACACGTTATTTTAGCTGAGAGAATTCGTATTTTAATGAAGCTAGAAGCTTGTATATTTTGATTTTGTTCATAATTTTTCCCTCATTGTCAATATTTATTACAAAAGTGCTCTTTAGCCAGAAAAAATTGAAAAGGAAATGTAATCTATAAAAATTCAACGCTATCATGAAATTCTAATGTTTAACACCTCTAAGAAAGTAAATTATAAGAAAATGAATTGTTAAATACCACATAGTATGTAAGCATTACATACTTCTTTTGAGTTGTTTTTTAGAATAAATTTAAATTGACCCTGATACTATAAAGATCTGGAGATTAAAAAAAAAAAAAACAATAGTCTGATATGAAAAGTTCAAGACAATATGAAAATGGACTATAAATTTTAGTTCCTTTTTGGGGCTAACACGTAATCTGTAAGGAAATATTCCACTCTTGAGAAGCACAGTGACTTATTCATTATTCATGAATTCTAATCAGATTGCATACAAACGTTCCGATGAATAATTTCACAATGTAGCCTCTGAATTGAAAATGCTTGACTGAAGCGAAAACATCCCATCAATTGGGTCAACCGGGAGACTAATGTTAAAACATATCACCGTCACGCCAGATTTATACACACAATGCTTAATGACTTGTGCCATCTAATAGAACATTAAGCCATAATGAAAGAGTTTTCCCGTTACTTTTGCATTTGAAACGAAAAGCAGGAAACACGGTAGCCTTACATGAATAGATTTTAGATTTATTTTCAGTAACTTTATTTTTTTAATTATAATTTTATAAAGATTTCTTTACAAATATTATTACAATAGATTTAGATTGGGTTTTTTTTTGATATAATATAATTGTTTTTTCTAACATCTTCATTCACTTTTTATTAGAGTCCAGAATTCCTGTTAACGTGAAAATCGTCTGTTTTGGTCGGCGTTAATAGTTTAGCTTAATAAAAAAAAAGTTACCTAATAAATTGCTCTGTTCATTCCGTCGTCCATTCCCCTTAAAACACGAATGGATTAGCGCTACCGTGAACAATCCTCGACCATTACGTCACTCTGTTCGGCGAAGAGATTCGATCCGAAATGACGGGAATAGTTATGAGATGACGTAAAGAACTGCCAGGTTATCATCATTAATGATTGTATGAGCACGGAGTTGAAATATCAAAGGAAGCAATTACCCGTTTTCACATTCACTTCAAAAATATCATTTTTCAAACTTTTCAGTTTTTATTTTCGTTTACTAAAAATTGCAGAATTCTTCCACTTTATATTAAAATACTTATAGAATATTACAAATAATAAATAAAATGGCTGTTTAGGTAAACTGCTGTAATGTAAACCGTCCATCCTAAGTAATTGCCAAATATAGTTGTTGCTCTTCCGTAGTAGAATTTAAATCGGCGGTATTCCAAAACGATAAATTGGATTTGATTGATCGATACGAAACAATCGAGTTAAAAGTTTAATGTAAGCGATATCAGAGACATAAAAATGTATAAATGAATGGGTAAATTTTTAAGCAAAATGATAGGCAGCAAACATGATATTCACTTTCCCTTTTATTATTCATGACAGTTTTGAAGCTATTGAAAAGAATGAAAATGCAACAGCATGGTGATGTCATAACCGAAGAAGAGAACATCACGGTTTACGAAAAGTTGTAGAAAAGTAGAATATTGCAGATGCTAGTTGGTGAAATAGAGAAGATTATAGCGTTTATGTTCAGAAGATTCGAATTGGGGAGACCAATTCGTACATGTGATATCTGGGGATATCAGAAAAAGGTAAACTTATAATAGCTAAACTAAATCCGTCGTGTTGTCTTCATTGTTAACATTATCCTACAAATTCCTCGTACGAGGGTCATTCGTAAAGTAAGGTCCGTTTTGCAATAAAAACAAAACGACTATATATATTTTCAAAATTTTTCTCTTTACCTGATTCAATGTACCTTTAACTATTTTTCCACACAGTTTCCAAGTTTATTTAAGCACATGTCATAGCGCTCAATGTACTTCCGCATGATCACTTCATAGAAGCTGTCGCCGGTGAAGAAAATCACGCAGTTTCCGCTTGTTCATCGTCGCTCAAATGCAGGCTGCCGATGATCTCCTTAGCTCCCGGAACAGGTGGTAGCCACTGGACGCGAGGTCCAGACTGTAAAGCGGGTGGTCAAGTTGTTCCCAACTAATCAGATCTTGTGTTTAGGAACAACTTGACCACCCGCCAATAATAGTCCGGACCTCGCTTCCAGTGGCTACCACCTGTTCCAAGATCTAAAGTAGCAATTATATCTAAAGTAGATATTATTTTTCACCGCCATGGGGCAATCAGGAATGATCCTGGATTCGGGTCAATTTGCTCGGATTAAAATTGACAAGTTCTGATGTAGGATTTTGATACGTTTACTGGAGAAAAATTAAAGGAATACAAATTATAGAAACCATTCTATTACGAGATGGGCAGGTTTCTGGTCAGAGTTTTGCATCATTGGTTAAAAAAGGGCTTACACAACTGCAATCATACCATATGTCCATGGAGAGAGGTTCGTTTTGGAACAACGAGGTTGCTACATACATAGGCCATCAGTCTAGTTGGTCATCAACGTCGTATCGTTCCGTTGCCAGTACTGTCATGGTCATCGCCGAAACTTGGGAACACATGTGTCAATGTCAATAAAAAAGGAAAGGATCTATTATGAGCTTCCAATCATGCAATAAGCATAGAAAACCAAGCAGGTTCAGCAATATGCAATAATATCAATACATGTGCATCAATCATGGAAATCAAATCAAAGGTTACCGTTACAATACGCAATTCTCAATTCATGAATTCTGATACAATTCCTCATGTCAATGTAGTCGTGGGAGTAACACATCGTACGTCCCCAACATTCGTCGACCTGGATTCGAACCAGGGACCATGCCTATCGCTGGCACCGCTCTTTATCAATTGAGCTACCGCGGGTATCAACCGCTCTACTGTTACAAGGTATTTATTTATTTATTTATTTATTTATTTATTTATTTAGAAGATGAATACATAGAATCCAGCCAAGGCCAGTATGGCCAATGGCCGACGAGTGAAGCCCCTGACTGGATTATCAAAACTCACGAACAACTAGTTAAAAAAATACATTGCACTATTGTGGATAAGTACAGAAGAGAATTACAGGGCTAGAGAGGAGTGTTAGTGAGGTAATGTTTTAGTCTAGATTTGAAAACTTCTAAAGTTGGGGACAAATGTACTATTGGCGGAAGTTGTGAGTATAATTTGCTGCCTGTTATGGTGATACTGTTGTTTTGGTAGGAGAATTTAACTAGTAGTCTTTAAAAAACCGGCATTTCTTCGTAGATTATTAAGGTCCAGTTGGTTTAGGGGAAAATAAACCATTAAGGAATGACATAACAAAGTACCGAAAGGTTAAACTAAACTATTCGCGGAAGTATATTTTTAAACCGCCCTATGTTAACATTGGAAGTTTCTAATGGACCATAATGGTTCCACTAAACTAGGTTCCTTGAAACCAATTTCGACTATCGTTAATTTTACGTTATATTCATTCATGACACATCATTCCAAGTCGTTTGATATATTGCATGCCATATTTTAGCATTGAAAGTTCCAATGAACCATAATGGTTCCACTAAACCAGGTTTCTTGAAACCAATTTGGACTATCAATAATTTTACGTTATATTCATTCATGACACCTCATTCCAAGTCGTTTGATATATTACATGCCATATTTTAGCACTGAAAATTTTTGAGGGTGTCATAAGGGTAATATTAGAGCACGTGTCATTGTTTCGATTTCAACCATTTTCAAAATGGTTCATTCCCGGAACCATATTTATTAATTGGCGAAAATAGTAATTTATATCCGCTTCTATCTCGTCATTACGATTTGTTTGATATATTACTCAATATATCTTCCCATTGAAAATTGCTAGGCTTGAAAATAGAGGTACCATTTGTGCACGTGAACCGATTTAGATAATATTTGTAACTAATTCGTGCCATGAACCATATTCATCGACTGACGAAAACAAATTTTGAAAATAATTCATAGCCTCGGAGGAGTTATAGTTACAGACAGACGGACAGACAGACACGTTTCCCCACACTGATAGCATAAAGCACCTTTCGGTACTTAATAAATGTAGGGGAAGTGGAATCTAGAGTTTATTGTTTAGAGCTTTGTAAATGAATATAGTTAAATGAAACGAATATAATTTTAAAATTGAAAGTATGCCTACTGTAGGAAAGACGCCCGAGACAGAGTTAGTTTTCCTTAAATT
Organism: Rhysida immarginata; assembly: GCA_023313115.1. NCBI lineage: Eukaryota > Metazoa > Arthropoda > Chilopoda > Scolopendromorpha > Scolopendridae > Rhysida > Rhysida immarginata. The sequence continues at coordinate 2,202,301 of JAHWFO010039269.1, forward strand.
ATAAAAAAATCGTATAAACCATTTCTGTATGCGGTGGATACTTTTTAAGTTTAAGGTTGTGCAATCGCAAAATTGGAGTCCGTAAATAAGAGAAGATTGGATTAATGTGAAATATAAAAGGATAACGATGTTTTTAGGTAAAAAATGGAGTCGGGAAAAAGGCCAAACTTCTGATTTAAAGTAGCTGATAAAGCAGTGACATGAGCATCCCAGGAGAGATTATAAGAGAAATGGATCCGTAGGAATTTATTATGTTTTTGAGGGATTTAAAATCGAGGAGTTATGTTGACAGGGTGAATACAAAAGTCTGAACCCCCCCCCCCCTTTTATTTTTTGAACCGAAGCAGATATGTCAATTTTGATGAATCCAATGAATAGGAAGTTGTGGGTGGCCTATCCCATGGTGCACTTTTCATCATCCCAAATATGCAAATTAGGACACATTCAAAATTTATCCCAAAAACCGTAAGGGATAGAGAAAAAACCCAATTGCAAACTTGTTCTGCATAAAAAAACAAACAAAACAAAAAAAAAATCATCCAAGCGGATAAAAGGAGCACATTTTCGTGTTATAGCATCATACATGGATACATAGAATTAACCTACATTTTAAACACTTTTGAGAAAATACGAGGGGTGATCAAAAAGTAATGTCGCGTATTTTTTTTTTCTCTAAAATCGTGGCCGGGAATAAAGAAACACATATACATTCGATAGAACAATTAATCTTTTGTTTTTCCACATAATCTCCAAGCCGATTGAGGCAACGAACCCAGCGGTGGACAAGTTTTTCCACACCCTGTCGATAAAAGTCGTCCGGTTGAATGCGGAACCAGTTGCGAACTGCCGATTTCACCTCGTCCTCGTCACGGAAATGTTGACCGGCCAGGGCTTCTTCAACGATCCGAAATTATGGCAGTCACTGGGAGCCAGATCTGGGCTGTATGGAGGATGAAGCAGTTTTTCCCAGTTCCATCATTCCAACAGGTCAGTGGCTCGTTTCACTGTGTGGGAGATGTGCCTTGTCGTGGTGCAGCACGATGTCCTCCATTGCCAAGTCAGGTCTTTTCCTGCGTATGGTCGCTCGAAGATTCCTCAATGTGCCTCTATAGCGTTCGAATTGAGAGTGGTCTTGTGTGGAAGAAACTCAAGCAGTATCGGACCACGGCAATCCCAAAACCATGTCGACATGACCTGGCCGGCTGATGGCACAGTTTTGAACATTTTCATTTGTTTCCAAACCGCCGATTGCATCTTGGTTTCGGGCGTGAAATGGTGGACACATGATTCATCGCCTGTGATGATTCGATCCAAAAAATTGTACGGGGCAGTGTTGGGGCACTTAACTTTACACAAATAAACTAAGAGAAATCTTCTCAGTACTGAGGGTAGATAGGAATGAACGATTTTGAAAAGTTTTAGTTGGAGCGCCGTACTGCTTCAAGGTGGCTAATATGCAAGTCTCTATATACACGCTTCCTTTGAAGTGTTTCGAAGGTTAGATTGTTGAAAAAGGAATCGAGGGGTTAGATTTCTCAAAATGCTTCGAGAGGCACCATGGTTCCAAATGCATTTACTTTTCCATCAGAAAGTTTCAATTGCCCCACAAAATTTGATGAGATACAACCCCACAATAATACATATGCTGGGAATTTGACTGCTTGCTTGATGCAGCCAGGATTGAATGTTTCATTCTTCTCTCAGATAAATTTTGAATGACGAATTATTTGTAGCAGCAATTTCAGATCTTAACTCCTCACTAAAAATGCCATGATGCCATTGTTGCATTGTCCAGTTTCCATGTGTTTAGCCCATTGTCTTTGTGTTAGTAATGGTTTCTCTTTTGCCTAAAATTGTTGTACAGAACTAAGATTGCAATCAAAAGTATCTTATATGTATAATAGTGTTTTTGTTCATCACATAAACCCCTTACCTTATAGAACTTATAACCTAGCTTGTGAATATTTAAGCGAGAAGACTCTCTGGAAGCATTTTTCTTGATCATTTCTCTCCATTTGAATAATAACGTTAGAGTTAGTGCACTTGCATTTTCCGTTATGAGATGCGGAAATTTAGTATTTCAATACGTGAGATGTTGCAAGCTTACGCGGGAGATAAGATACCGTCGACAGAGAAGCCACTGTCGCAAGTAAGCCCGCATTGACGCGCGATCATGTATACAATGAAAGATGATAATATACGCGCGTAGCAAACGCGCGGCAGTGCAGAATCATGTAAACTGGATCTAAAAAGAGCCATACAATAATCAGGCAGGTCAGAATTCTGCGTGCTAAGAGGCATTTTACTATACCAGTGTGTAGTGACCGTGAATATGGGGTGGTATGCTCGGATTGCACAAAGCCAGATGCTCCAACACAAGAAACTGACAGAAATCTTTATGGTAAAGAAAAAGTTATTAACTTATCTATATAGCGCTTTAAACAATGCTTCTCAGTATAGAGGGTGGGCGGGAATGAAGATGAACGATCGCCGTACTATTTCAAGGTGGTTAATATGCAAATTTCTATTTATTTCTGCGTGCTGAACGATAGATTATTTAAAAGGAAACATGCATTTCCAAAATTAGGTCCTGTATCAAAAAGCAAAGTTCAGCAGCTTTTACAAATGAAATGGTACAACTAAAACGGTGACGCAGGAACAATAAATATCCAAGCTGAAAAAAGAAGCCAAAGAAACCAGTATAATCATTGTACCCGCAGTGAAGAAAAGACGCATAACTAAACTTGGGAAGTTATATAGAAACGGGGTAAGTGCTTGTAAGATAAAACGACTCGGGAAATGAAAATCTGCAAACCACTGAGCCAAAGAACTATGGCCAGACTATTGAACTCCCTTAGGTCAACAATCATGTATCATATTTCGAATACATTCAATATGATAATGAGAAAAAAAATCAAATTCATGGTATCATGGTATCTCAGCAGCCAATATCGGAAAGAGGCGCCAGAGATCATTGCCGTTGCATATTCTGAAAAATTTTGGAAACATTGTTACCACCGACGAGTTATGTTTCTATTTAACGGGCTACATTTAACTTGGGAAACAAAGCCTCGAAAGACTATCAACAATAAAGCGTCACATTACAAAGCCATCATTGTGTGGGGAGGGATTTCGTATAATGGCAAACCGCGTTTGCGAATTATCAAGCCTGGAGCTAAGATAAACAGATTATTATATCAACAAGATTATCAAACCATTTTTAGACACTGATGCTCGAAAGTTTTATCCGAACGGCGATGATGTTCTTCATCAAGATTTTACCCTTGTTCATGCAGCCTACAAACTCTTGACTCCTTGGAAAAAAAAAAGTGAAGTACCTCCACCCCGACAAATGGATGCTGCAATCTCTAGACGCAGTTACCACGGATTATTTTGATGGAGGTTACTTAAAACAGAAACTGGCGTCGCAAATTCTAAATGAGCTTAAAAAGGCTATTTTGGATGAGTGGAAGAAAATGCCTCAGGAACTTATTAATAAAACTCTGGATTCGTGGAAAAAACGTTGTCGGCAAATCAGGGGAAAGTCAATTTGTAACCAGGGAAAACAAATCGAGCCGTGTAATTACGGTGTCATATGCCAATACATTTACAATGAATTTTCAAAATAGTTCATCTTCATTTCTGTCCACCCTCTATAGCAGACGGAAGAATGTTAGACTTTCCTGCTGTAAAGACCCTAAGAATTAGTAGAGCCAGTAGTTAAAAATTCCAGTCAATAGATGACAGAAGAAGCGCTGTCTCACTAGAAGCAACACCTCCTAAAGAGAAAGCCTCAGCACGGAAACCGTCATACATTGTTACATCATCATAGTAGTGCAAATTCAGGGCTTATTATTGGTAGAAATGCGAATAACAAAGCACTACTATGATGATGTAACAATGTATGACGTTTCCGTGCAGAGGCTTTCTCTTTAGGAGGTGTTGCTAGAAGTTCTTATTCCATATAGAGGAATTCGTATGTCTCATACAAGCATTTGCGTGAAAGTTTCCACTCTTATTGTCTTAAGCTCTTTTTCTTATTACAAACAAGAATTATTCCTATCCTCTCATAAGTTGTTAAGTATTTACATATAAAAAGTTTCTTTTTATCGTTTCCGATGAACAACAATTAGTATTCCTTACTGGCTATTTTTAATGATAAACAATTTCAAAGCAGGCCAAGTAGAATGCTGTGTCTTCTCAAAAGGAGGTGAGCTGAAGAGATTAAAATTAAAACTATAGATTAAAGCTCTAGATCATTAAACAATTGCGTTTTTATTTTGATTTGATATCTTATATCTCGTAAGGAGTGAGTTTAGTAGTCTACCTTGAGTTTTTGGAATGCTGGCAGGGTTAAGTAAT
>JAHWFO010039269.1:2206672-2264379 GCA_023313115.1 Rhysida immarginata
TTTTTGCATCTCTATGGGGTTTTGTTTGCGTGGAGCAATTTCTGACGTCATAGTTTGTTTTGCCAATTTGATTGTTTCTAAGGAGAAGACGAGGATTGTTTTCTATTTGTTGTTGTACTCGTAATATGTTTGAAGAAGTTTCCTCAGTTAATTTATTACCTTCTGTTTATGATAATATTTCATGGCATCACCATTTATTGGGAATTACAGCTTTTATATGATAAGGCATAATATTAAACACTTCTCTTGACACACTGCTAGTGATACAGAATTACAAATTGTTTGGATTTTTTCTTTCTATCCGACCAAAGTTGATCCAGGTTTTTGTGTTCAAATTTTTTTTCCTCGTTGTTCCCCCATAACGCTTCTATATGTTAAAGGTCTAGGCTGTTTCCTGGCCATGGAAGTACTTGGCTGTGTGTCATCCAGCACCGTCCTGCCGGGATATAACCTTGTGTCTATCAAATAACTTTTTGATGGATGATAGAAGTTCTGTCTCTAAAGTGCCTATATTTAATGCATTAACTTTTCCACAAATAAATTTCAGTTCCCTCACACAGTATGATGAGATACAACCCCACAATAATACACTTGCTGGGAATTTGACTGCTTGCTTGATGCAGCCAGGGTTGAATGTTTCATTCTTCTTTCTGATTAATTTTGAATGACGAATTATTTCTAGCAGCAATTTCAGTTCTTGACTCCTCACTAAAAATGCCATGAGGCCATTGTTGCATTGTCCAGTTTCCATGTTTGTTTAGCCCATGTTAAGCGACTTTTTATTCTGTCTTTGTGTTAGTAATGGTTTGTTCTTTTCCTAAAATTGTTGTACAGAACTGAGATTGCAATCAAAAGTAACTTATATGTATAATAGTGTTTTTGTTCATCACACAAACCTTACCTTGTAGAACTTATAACCTAGCTTGTGAATATTTAAGCGAGAAGACTCCATTTCAATAATGACGTTAGAGTTAGTGCACTTCTACTTTCTGTTATGAAATGCGGAAATTTAGTATTTCAATACGCGAGATGTTGCAAGCTTACGCGGGATATAAGATACCGGCGACAGAGCAGCCACTGTCGCAAGTAAACGCGCATAGACGCGCGATCATGTATACAGTGAAAGATGATAGTATACACTCGTAGGGTAAACGAGCGACAATGCACGATCATGTGAACTCAGTCTAAAAGGGCCATACAACAATCTGGCAGGTCAGAATTCTACGTGCTAAGAGGCATTTCAATATACTTGTGTGTCGTGCTCTCGAATATGGGGTGGTATGGTCGGATTGCACAAAGCCAGATGCTCCAACACAAGAAACTGATAAAAATCTTTATGGTAAGGAAAAACCTATTGAGTTATCTCTATAGCGCTTTAACACAATACTTCTCAGTATAGAGGGCGGGCAGGAATGAAGATGAAGGATTACGGAAAGTTTTGGTAGGAGCGCCTTACTATTTCAAAGTGGCTATTATGCAAATTTCTGTACACTCGCTTCTTGTCGTGTACTGAACGTTAGATTGTTTAAAAGGAACATGCATTTCCCAAAATTAAATCCCATAATAAAAATCAAAGTTCAGCAGCTTTAACAAATGAAATAGTACAAAAAAACGGTGATGTAGAAACAATAAATATCCAAGCTTAAAAAAGAAGCCCAAAAAACACTATAATCATTGTCCCCGCAGTGAAGAAAAGACGCATAGCTGGAATTGGGAAGTTATATTAAAACGGGGTAAGTGCTTGTAAATGAAAACGCCTCGCGAACATGTAAAATCTGTAAACTCACCGAGCCAAAGAAGTATAGTAAGATTGTTTAGGTAAACAATCATGTATCATATTTTTAATACATTCAATTTGATGAGGAAAAAAATCACGTTCATTGTATCTCAGTAGTCAATATTGAGAAGAGGCGCAGATGTCATTGCCGTTTGCACAGTTTCTTCTGAAAAATTTGGAAACATTGTTACCGCCGACAAGTTATGTTTCTATTTAACGGGCTGCAGGGGACAGAAAAGAGTTTTTTACAGTTCAACGTTGGAAACCAAAGCCTCCAACGACTGTCAACAATAAAGCGTCACATTACAAAGCCATCATTGTGTGGGCGAGGGATTTCGTATAATGGCAAAACGCCCTCGCGATTATCAATCCTGGAGCTAAGGGATAAACACAGGTTATAATATCAACAAGATTATCAAATCTGTTTTTGGACACTGATGCTTGTAAATTATATCCTATAAAATCATGATTCTTCAAAAATTTAAATTTATCTACAAAATTTGATAAAATCCCCAACACTATCAAAATAAAAAATAAAAAAATAAAATTGAATTAAAACTCCCACGCCTTTCCTCTTAATTAATGTTAGGAGATGCAGATATCTTCTTGTTCTTAATGAATTTAATCACAAACCCTCTTTTTTGTGTTTTCTTCATATTGATGTTCTATGCCCATTATGGATTGATTATTTATATAAAATTATTTTGTTAAATCAAAAAACCTTTAGTTAGATGGTTAAGATACATTAGTTAAGAGGGAAGACGTGGGAGTTTTAATTCAATTTTATTTTTTTTATTTTTGATTTTGATAGTGTTGGGGATTTTATCAAATTTTCAAGATAAATTTGAATTTTTGAAGAATCATGATTTTATAGAAATACTAGTTGGAACCCGTCAAAATTTGACGGTAAATAACCCATCTCTTGAGAGCAAAATTTTATAAACTTCAGCGGAAAACCCACGACAAAGTCTTCATAAAACTCCTATTCCTTAAGTATTTTAGAAACTGTTTCTGATCTGATTTCACGATGTCTGTCTTCGGTGTTAAAAATACAGGGTCGAGTAACTGAATCATGACCACCTTCCTAATAGCACGAATAGCTTCCTTTTGCAGCCAAAACAGCAGCTAAGCGACGGGGCATGGCTCAATGAGTGCTTGGAAGCTGGCAACAGGAACAGCAGAGCATCACGTAACTCGTGAAGATTCCGGGCTGCCTCACGTGTCGATCCAAATGTTCCCACAGAGTCTTGCAAGGATAAAGATGTGGGCTATTTGAAGGCCAGGGTAGTAAGTGGAATCATCCTCATGCTCTCGAACTATGCACGGCAAATTTTGGCCACGTGGCATGTGGTATTATCCTGTTGAAAGATGTCATTAGCAGGATACATAGTTGCCATGTAGGGTTGTATCTGATCGGCAACGATGGATAATATGCACAGCTCTTGACGGTACCTTCCAGTGAAAGTTATGGACCCAAAATATGCCACAAAAAACATGCCCCAGACCATTACACTGCCTCCTCCAACTTGTTGCTGCCCAACAATGATTTCGGGTAGTTTGTTTTCAGATGTCTCCTGGCAGTTACGCCAGCACCCATCGATACGATGCAGTAGAAAACGCAACTCCTCGGAAATGTAACCTTTTTCCACTGGTCTAGCGTCCAATGTTTGTACTGCAATGCAAACGCACGTCGTTTCATGCGATGCACCAGGGCCATAACCAGAATTTTTTTTCGGGGGCGGGGGGGGGCGCCGGGGGGCCGCCCCAATCCTTCTTGTGAGGGGGGTCCCCCATGTAACAGATTTAGTTGACATGGTGGCCAATTTCGGGAGGGAGGGCAATTTTTCACGATCTGTAAGGTCGCGTGCTTTACCCATGACGGCGAATATTGCTGTAGGAACTGTTCCTTTGAAACCACCTTTATATGTCTTCCAACAGGTAGGTTTATCTGCCCCACCTACGAATGGGTACGTATTTACATAAACCTACGTGGTGGTCATAATTCAGTGACTCGACCCTTTACAATAAGAAAGAGCTCGGAATAAGGAGTTCCCGTCACCATTAATTTTTATAATATTACTCTCCATCTTATTATTAATCTCCATCTCTTTAATTAAAAAATAAATAAATAAAAAATCGTCAGAGCAAGAAATAGAATAATAGAGCAGCTTAAAAGGAGAGAACGTTACGCGCTAAATTACTGCTAAGTAATAGTAAATCTTAAATAAAACTCTAAATGTGACAAATCTACAAACCAAGACCTTTCATTTAAGACCAAAATGAAGTTTATAGATGCAGTATTTTCTCCAACGAACTGTCGAAAAAATCACTCTTGGAACTTAAATATATAGATGTTTAACTGCGCATGCGCAAGGGTTACCAGAGTGTCTTTTGCATAATTTGTTATCTAAATGCATAGAGCTACTCTTATAGAAAGCCCATGCAAATATCGTGAAAATTCAGAAAGATATCCCCAATAAAATGAGTTGAATTTCAGTTGCTCTAAAAATAAACAAAACGATAAAGGGTTTTCTCCAAAACTTTTATTTTGTGACCACGCTGATGTGAAGTCAATGGAATCTTCAATTAACGCGCGATTTTTCTGTTACCAATGTCTTGACGCATTTCCGTTGCTTACACACAAACACACACAGTTCATTATATAAAATATGTTTGTTGCTGAAACATTGCACTTAACAATTGAGCTCGTTGTTAATCATTGTTGACGCCGAGAATTCAATGAAATCTTCTAATTATCACGCGGCCTTTCTGTAACAATGGTTTGACGTATTTCCGTTGCTTTCACACACACACACACACACACACACACACACACACACACACACACAGAGCTCATTATACAGAGATTTCTCCCCAACGTAAACATGTTCTTCTAAATGAAGTACATCCACTCCGACAAATGGATGCCTCAATCTCTAGACGCAGTTACCATGGAGTATTTTGCTTGGGGTTACTTAAAAGAGAAATGTAGGGTCGCAAAGTAACAAGTCTAAATGGGCTTAAAAAGGCTATTTTCGATGAGTGGAAGAAAATGCGTCAGAAACTTATTAATAAAGCTGGAGATTCGTGGAAAAAAAACGTTGTCGGTAAATCAGGGAAAACTCAATTTATAACCAGGGAAAACAAACTGTGTTCTATAATTACTATGTCTTGTGCTAATATATAACAATGAATTTTCAAAATCGTTCATCTTCATTCCTGCCCACTCTATAGCAGACGAATGAATGTTAGCCTTTTCTGCTGTAAGAATCCGAAGAATTATTAGCAGCCAGCAGTTATAAATTCGAGTCAATAGATGACAGAAGAAGCGCTGTCTCACTCGAAGTCCTCATTACATGTAGAAGAACACGTATGTCCCATTAAAGGAGTAATAAACCCATATCCCATGCAAGCACTGTCGTGAAAATTTCCACTCTTATCTTTTTAAGCTCTTTTTCTTATTGCAAAACAAGAATTATTCTTATCCTCTCATAAATTGTTAATGATTTGCATATAAAAAGTTTCTTTTAATCGTTTCCGATGAACAACTATTAGTATTCCTTACTGGCAATTTTTAATGTTAACCAATTTCAAAGCAGGCCAAGTAAAATGCTGTGTCTTCTCAAAAGGAGATGGACTGAAGAGATTAAAATTGGATTAACTTTTTTCCAAAAGCGTTCTTATTTTTGACTGAATTTTCATCGCTTATCTTGAGTTTTTGAAATGCTGGCAGGGTTAAATAATGCAACTTTCACCTTGTCCGGGGACATGAATTGAACCCAAATGAAAAAATATAAAATTAGATTAAAAACTGAAAATAAGAAAAGTTGAACGTCATGTATACAGGTTATTTCTGGATAGCCTAACAAACTTTCAGGATATGTTCCAGAGGCCAAGACAAACAGAAAGTATCATAAGAACATGGGGTCGAAAACGTTTCTTTCTAGAGTTTTAAAAAGAGTAGAAAGACAATTCAACAAACTTTCTTTAGTAGAAAAAGAGTTACGACAATTCAATAAACTGTCTGAAGAAAATTGTGCTCTCTTCAACATCAGATTCGAAACGTTCTTGGAGCACCATTCCGTGCCTGAATTGCCCACTTGTTGATAAGTTTAATGGTTTGCAATTCCTATACGCTTTAACGTTAATTTCGTCTTCTTTTTTATATTTTCTACATACTACTTTCGAGAAAATCAATTTTCTGATTAAAAATCTTGGAAGGGGGTAAAAAGTGCAGATAAAAGAGTAAAAAATTTGATAAATAATAGTAAATAAATAATAAAGAAGATGATCGCAGAGTCTGTTATTTGCCTATGCCCTACTCGGGGAATTAATTTCTTGTTAATAAATGTATAAATGTATTTTTGCTTCACCGCTAAAGCTCCTCCTTGGAATGTTTACAAGATTTTATTTCAACAATTATATAGACTTTTTAAACAACAAAGAGAGAGACGGGAAAACGCGTGCTCAAGAAATGATGAAAGAATTTTTAAGTGAAAGAAGCACTTAAGCTAAACAAAAAGGGTTTTTAAGATGTTTTTCCTTTCAAATTTAAAAAGAAAAGTGGTATTCTATGTTGATAGTACGTTTTAATTTTTTTTTTCAAAGAGTTAATCCCAAAAAAAATTTTGATCGCCAAAAAATCAGAAATATTTCACAAAAAAGTATTTCGTTTATTACGTAGGAGCTTTAGCAAAAGCTTTATCCGTCCGGCCGTCCGCTGTTTGCACGATAACTTGAAAACGGATTAACTTTTTCAAATTCTGTTATCAGAAATATGACCCTCAATGTCTTAGCTCGGCTGTATTAACTTTTCAGGATTTTTCGTGGACCCCTTCAAGTCGAATTCACGTGCTAAAACAGTGACCGTAAAGAATACCAAGATAATGGCATGTCATATAACATAATAATATCTTGTAAACATTCCAAGGAGGAGCTGTAGCAGTGAAGCAGAAATAGATTTTTAGATTTATTAACTAGAAATTAGTCAAGAAGGAATACACTGTTAACTTTCTGCTTATTGTTGACGTGATCTCGCGCACGCGACGATCGCTTTGTCGAGGCTCAAGAACTCAATTATTGTAGTGCATTGAGCAATAAAATAGATGTAAATTTGGAAAGAATTAAATGAATTTCCGTTGTTTACTAGTAATTTTAGCTAGACTTTATATTCTCGAATTTAATATTACTTCTACGTCACAGCTAATGCTCCCTCTTGGAATGTTGCAAGATTTTATTTTCATTTAGAGTCATTCCTGCAAAAAAAAACATTCCCTGTTTTTAAAACGGGGTTTAGCCCCTCGTTTTTACTGAATAATCCCTTTTTCTAGTAATAATAAGGAGTATATATGTATTCAGAATTCCGTCAGCATTCCTAATTGCTGGCAGAGTGCCTATTTTTGTTTCAGGTTCTTCCTTTTTCTCTACGTTTTCTCCTCTTGCGAAAAGGCGTGACAGCATATGTGCCTGGACGTCTGCAACAACCCTATATGTTATATAAATTATGAAGGTCTGCACCAATGATACGAATCCCAATATACGTCCTTTAATGCTACGTTCAGAGTCTGTATATGGAAGCGTTTTTTTCTGCGCCTTTCCCTCTACAGTTAAAGGAGAAATGACACCAAAAATTTCGCTATTGAGATAATAAATAATCAAAAAGAATGAAGCATAAAAAATGGCTCAGGAATATAGAGAGAAAGTTACATTTTTTTTTTAATAAAGAGGCAACAAATATACGAAACCGGAAAAGATACGTATACGGTAAAAGAATTTTGGAACGCTGAGTAAAGTGCGAAGGAACCATTTTTGAAGCTTAAACAGTCTCTTAAGATTAAAAGTAGTGGTAGATACCCAGAAAATGACACAGAAGCAAAGAGAAGAGTGTATCCAAGAGTAGTAAAGCAAAATGGAGGAATTTCGCGCGAGGAATTGCTTCACCTTTGAAGTGAATTGCGGCCTCGCGTTATCATGCAGAAGATGTAGGATCCCGATGAATGCGCTTCCATAGACGACTGAGGACCTCTGTTTGAAAGAAAGCGCAATGAAAGGATCTTATAAAAATTTCAAAAACAGAAAATAATGAACAAAGCCCATGCACCACTGAACAAGTAAGCTACCATAAATGACTTTATAACTCATGGAATCAGTCCTCCCTGCATATGGGCGGTGAAGCTAAAGAAAAACAATAATCCTTTTTTTCTTCTTATTTTTCTCTCTTCACATTTTTCATGTCTTCATTTTTGTGTTCTTATCAGTTCTTTTTCTCTTTGTAGCCTTTTTGTGCTTTAAATCTTTAAATCTATGTCATTTTCTTTTTGGCATACTTTCTCTATTCATCCTTAAGAAATTATTCAAAATTTTCTTTTCATCTCTGCTATTTTCCTTTCATTTCTATTCCTCCAACTAAAAACACTTCAATTAGTTTGTTGTTTTGCATTATTCATGGCAATTTACTGATAATTGGAGCTAATCTCCGTTTGAAGTAAACACTTATAAAGTAATGTCGAAACAGTGGTTTGCTTTAGCAGAAGTCTGGACGACTTGTGGAGACTTTGTTCACTGGGAGAATAGTGGTTTCCGGGTCTTATCTAGTCTTTAAACTAAAATAGAAATCTATTAATTATAAAGTTCCTCACAAGCACAACAAAACAAAGGCTGCCCAAATGGCAGAGATAGAATTTCAAACGAACCTCGTAGAATATTCTAGAATCCAACTACGTTCTTGTTAGCCATGAAAGACCTTTGCAATCTTAAACCATGTGAACGCAAAATTAAAATTAAAAATAAAATGAAATTATTCTTTAATTCTTTAATTTATTTATTTGCCTGAAGATGAACATAGAGAATTGCCTGTTGAGAATTTTTATTTTAATATTCATGACAATATTCATAAATTTTATATGACAAGAAGATTGCAATGATCTCTTATAGCCAACTAGAATGCGGTTGGATTCCAGAATATTTCATGAAATATCTCCGCACTGGAAAATTTGTTTTCATATTGGTTATCTTAAATGGGTAATACGTTTTGGGGAAATTTTTGAGTCATTATTCTAGCTATAAAAGAAAACCCTGATAAATCGATTTTTAGTAATGAATAGAATTTACAAATTGTCGTTTGAAGAAAATTTCTTTTCACGACCTACGCTCTTGATTATTGAATAAAATTATTAATTATTATTATTATTATTATTATTATTATTATTATTATTATTATTATTATTATTTTATTTACTTGAAAATACAAAGCTTATTGAATTGATTGTGTATCGTTTCTTAACTGATTTAACACTGATAGGCGTAAACAAGCATATATGACTTAGCATATACATATCTCCTTATCATCATATTTATGCGATTAAAAATATTCTTTTATATTGTCTTAATAAAAAGAGATCACAAGTTTAGAATTATAGGTTTTCATAAAGGCTTTGCTTCAATCACCAGTTACAACTTTGTGCCATAAAAATGAAATAATGAAGTTGTTATCATAAAAATGACACAAACACAAGACGCGTTAAACCAAAATGCAACTACAGTACCTGGCGAATTTAATTTACAAAATTCAAGGCTATTTAGCTATATGTTATACAAACAAATATTTTAAAAATGGAAAATTAATAAACATAATCTATCTTCAAAAATGACAAAAAAATGGAATATTCCTGTAGAAACACTTTTTATGCAAATTGACCGGACAAGTATAAGTTTCCATTTATGTTATTCCATTTGTGCTTCTCAACATGGGAGGTTCTAGAGATTTGTCACCATCCGTTCGCAAACAAATATTGGCATTACGAGAACACGGCCTTACCCAGAAACAAATAGCAATTACAGCCAAGTGCTCGCAGTCAGCAGTTTCTAAGATATTGGCAAGACATGCTCATGGATATGGAGTGAACACACAATGTGCAAACTGTGGAAGAAAAAGGTAAACCACCCCCAAAGATGAAAGTTTTTGCAGAAGATTGTTAGGAAAGCCCCATTTCAGTCTTTCAAGCACTTTCATCGACAGTGGCTGCGGTACGTGAACGTATCTCACCGGACGAGAGTTCGACGTCTAAATGATCTGAAGTTTTCATGCCGTATTTCATAAACCAAGCCCCTCTTAACCCCGAAGCAGCGAAATAAGAGGTTGCAGTGGTGCAAACAGCACGTCGACTGGACTGTTGATGAGTGGCGAAGAATGGTGTTCAGCGACGAGTCGCGATTTGAATTAGTTTTTGGTGATAAAGGTTGTCGAGTTTGGCGCCGTGAGAATGAGGCACATGAACCGCGACATCTGAAGAAAAGTGTTAAATTCCCACCTTCTGTTATGGTGTGGAGGTACATGTCAACATATGGCACTAGACGCTTGGGGTTCATCAACAGTTTCATCAATGCAGCTGTTTACTAAGATGTTCTAGATGCTTTCCTGATACCTGCACTTAAAGACATAATTTTCCAGCATGAACTTGCACCTCCTCATGCTGCCAAGTCAACCAGCAAGTGCCTAGAAGACCATCATATCCCAGTTCTCTCATGGCCGTCGAACTCATCCGATCTCAAACCCATTGAGAACCTTAGGAGAAATGTGAAACAACGTCTATACCTCGAGAAACCAGCAAGCATAGCAGATTTGAAAGTGAAACTGAAGTCAATTTGGGCTGAAGTTACTCAGGAGGAATGTGACAAGCTCATATCATCAATGCCGCAACGAATTCACGCTGTCATTCTCGCAAAAGGATGGCCAACGAAATATTAAGCAGAAACGTAGTTTAAAACAATAAACTTCACCTAGTTTGAATTGTTTATTTGCGTAAGTTTGTTATTATTCCATTTTTTTGTAGGCAGAAAGGAAGTATTCCATTTTTTTGTCATTTTTGAAGATAGATTATCTTTATTTATTTTCCATTGTTTAAAATGTTTGTTTGTGTAACATATAGCTAAATAGCTTTGAATTTTGTAAATTAAATTCGCCAGGTGCTGTAGTTGCATTTTGGTTTAGCACGTCTTGTGTTTGTGTCATTTTTATGACAACAATTTCCATTATTCCATTTTTATGGCACAAAGTTGTAGTTCTCTTGCTATGTTTTTACCATTCAAAGCCTTACTCAAAATTCACGATAAAATATTGCAAAGGCTGAATATTGTTATTTCTTTAATTCTTTTTTTAAAAAACTCACTTTCGCAATTAAAACGACGGAAATTTGCATATAAACCTCGAATATCGAATGCATGCGAGTCCGACTAACGAATACATAAATTTTACTGATGTTGGAGGCTTCTTACAGGTCTTCTTCTGGTATAGTTTATTTCTATCAAAATTTTTATGAATGTGCTTACTTATTAAGGATTCTCATATCATTATTTCCTAGGTAGGCCCCACCGGAAGAGGTGGGCAACAGGGCCGCCTCAGGTCATTACCGCAAAGAAATGCCTTTCATCACCTATGGATCCGATTCGTAACGGTTAGGGAGCCCTGGAATATTTGGAATGTGACACGCAATCAGGCGTGGTCTGCAAGCTTTAATCGAGCCGTGCAGCCGTTTTTATCTTGTTCGAGCAATAATTTCGAATGTGGTGTACGTGAATTTGCAATTAGTTTGCAATGGCAGCTCTAATGCTGAAATACTCAGCTGACAAAAAAATAACTCTAGGAGAAATCTACCCGCCTAACATATAAAGCAAATAGGTCTCATTAATACAGATGATAATGAAATAGTTAGGCAGAGAATTTAATAAAATATGAAAATTTATCTCATTAAAGTCTTAATTTCGAAGTCCTGAAACTAAATATCAACATCTTTTTTTGCTTCTTTTAGCTCACTTATTTAGAGGGTTTTTATTTGAGCATGTGTGAATTTGCGGACTCAAGTTTCACAGAGACAGAATCCAGAGTGTCTTTCGTAAAACGGATTATTAAGAGAAAAAATGGATTAAAATCTTTATCAGGCTGAGAGATTAAGAAAGGTTAAAATTTAAATTTAAATTGGTCGAAGCATTAAAAAGATTACATGTTAATAAGTAAAGGATTAAGTTTAGCAGTATATGAATAATAGTGGTTTCAAGTAATATGTTTTCCCCACTAATATATCATTAAACTTTTAGAGAAAGTTATTATAAAACGTTTCACAAAATATCCGTGCCTATTTCAGCTTTAAAACTAAGTAGATAAAGGAGTAAATTAGATAAAGGAGGCATTAGAAACTTTATTTAAAAATAAAAGTAATAACAATAGTAAAAGTGTCATTTATAATTGTTTGGTTGATTGTATTGGTAAAAACGAATAATTCGTTTACATTGCATTATTAGATGCTAATATTATTCGTCAAGTTGCATAGCATTACAAACACAGCTCTACCTTTAATCAGATTTGTTCTTGAAAAAATCGATTAAGAGGTGTATATTTGGTATTTTTGGTTAAAAATAACGCTGAGATAAAATAATTATATTGGTATTCTTGAAGATTCCTACCTCTGATTTTGTTATGTACATTACAAAATCTTTACAGAAATTATCAACAACCAAAATTAACTATTTAGATTAAATATAATCTTGGAAAATAGCAAAAAAAAAATGTTTACTATATTTGAAAAGATATATTGGTTGATTGTTATATCTTATCAGTTAAAGATTAATATAGCTAAACAAGCTATCAAAAAAGTAAAAAGGAAAAAAAAAAACAAACCTCTCTTCGCCTAAATTATTACTCAAGTATTTAAATGGGATTAATAATAGATTGTTAGGTAACATATTTTCCAAATCAATTAATTTATCGTTTAATGTATCAGGTTATTAGTAACCACCAATACACAAATATTTTGCCTTATGATAATTAATACTCCATCTTTTTTAATAAGGATTTTTTATAATTAAAGAAAATTATTTGATATACAAAATTTTAGAATTGTACCTAAAATTAACAGTTTGGCTAATATGTATCCTATTAATAAAATTGTAAATTTGTATGAGGACATAATTTATATGAAAAACTCATCAATCGGCGCAGTGTTCTTTACATTTCTTGTTCTCAGTGTCCGAAATCTCAAACTGGCCGCTTGTTACTCAATCGATTAAATGGCAGAAAACATTCCTTTGCTTTACATTGAGAATGGCCATGCTTAGGATTGGCAAACCATCAGGTTTTAAATAGATTTCGCTAACAAAACATCAAATTAAAGAACCGATTTTAATTAAAAAGGTTCATAACAACTAAAATGTCATACGACATTTTTTTGGCGTCAGCTGTTTTCAGGGTCTTTTATGTTTTTGTCAAAGCTGTTTTTGCTTTAACAAAGAATTGTCTCTATCTGAAATGTCAGCTGTTTTCAGGGCCTTACCAATCGTTGCCCAATTTTTTGACATAGAATATGTCTTACGTTAGAAACTGGGATGCTACGCTTAATCGTGAATGTCAAGAAAAGTGTTGATTACGAAAAGTTTAGTAACGTAAAAACTATTAATGATAAAAGAACGATATTGCATTCGATGGAGCATTAAACAAAGCATGTTTTAGATCCTGATTGACTTTGTGTGGACGTCATCGGATGACGCAATCACAGTGGCGGACATTAATTTAGTCTAGCTCCGGCTTCTGTTGTGCGAGCACTTTGTTTTAGGCGTCATTTGTGTTGTTTTTTTGCGCTTTATAAAGTATATTAAAAATAAAACCTCAATTTTTACTAGTGTCTCGGATATCAGCGTTCAAAGTGTGGAAATTTCGCATAAATTACAGAATTTCTAAATTTATGCATAATAAATACCAGAAGAATTATAGAAAACATCAACAGGAAAACGATCGATAGATGGGGAATCCTAAATGACCCGAATGGCTAAGGCTCGGCGGAAGCACCTCGAAATTGAGGCGTTGCGCCTCCAAGGTTAACTAGTGCCCAATACGAATGCGCCAATATTTCCACCGCTCAGTTCGACGCAGGTTGTATATCTGGTGACATAAAAGTTTCATTATTGAACGATATAGAATTCAATCAATGGAGGCCGATGTTCAGCCATAACCATCAACATTAACAGCAATGCACCAAATACGCTACCCTATCAAAAGTCATAGGACAACCCTGATTTGAATGAAAATGAGACATTCCTTTGCAATTTCACTGTTGGCATTCTTCCCAGCACTACATAACAGAGAGTATGCTATTATGAGATGATGCTTGCGTGAATCCTGTAAGAATGTCTCAAAGAAAATTGCTTTCAGACTTCCAAAGAGGTACAATTGTTGGGTGCCATCTCGCAGGCAAAACTGTTAGAGCGACGACATTGGACTCTGGATCAATGGCGAGTGGTTGAATGGAGTGATGAGTCCCGCTACACCATCTGGCAATCGGATGGACGGGTTTGGGTATGGCGAACGCCCGGCGGAAGGTCGGTGATGGTGTGGGGGTGCTTTTCATGGTATCGGTTGGGTGCAATCGTTTCTGTGGACGGACATCTAAACGCAGAGCGTTACCAAGACATTCTGGACAACGCAGCATTCTCTGGCAGCACTTTGGCAATGGCCCTTTTCTGTTTCAGCGCGATAAAGCACCTTGCCATAAAGCAAGGGCTGTAGGCACATGGTTTGATGAAAAGGGGGTTCGAGAAATTGACTGGCCTGCCCAGAGCCCCGATCTGAACCCCATCGAACTTCTGTGGGACGTGTTGGAACGTCGATTGCGCGCTTGTGCGGAACGTCCGAAATCCGTGACCGAACTGTCCAAGACACTTATGGCAGAATGGCGAAAATTACCTGTCGAAACATATCAAAAACTTGTGGACAGTATGTAGAAGCGGTGATAGCAGCAAAAGTAGAAGCGGTGATAGCAGTAAAAGGTGGACCAACAAGATACTAAAATATGGTCCAACTGTCCAAGGTACAGTGTGTTTTTATTAAAATGAGGGTTCCCATGACGTTTGATATGGTAGTGTATGGTACATGTCAAGAGCGAGAATATGGGACAGTGCTTTGAGGATACCTCGTAATTAATTCATTTAAGGTTTGGCTAAATCTAATGTCTTTTTGCCAAATAATTTTTAAATAGTGAAGAACAAAGTGTTTGTATAGTAGATAAGTTTAATATATGATGGTACCGGTTTTGCAAAAATTCTGTTACACCTGCGGATGCGTCGATATCGGGGGTGAAAGCATCCACGGAGCAGGTGCTGTTGAAGACGTGGGCGATACCATGATGTAAACGTATATAGGTGAAATGAATGCGATTCGGATGCAAGGATATTGCGATGAAACGTAAGAGAATCGAGATCTCTGCGCTCCTTCGCGCGGGCCACAACAACTCTGACATCGCTAAGCAGCTCAACGACAGCCGGATGACTGTCTACAGAGTCGCAAGGAAGGGGAAGGCCTCAAAGATCGCCCGCGTGCAGGCAGACCTTTCGTTATCAATCGTGCGGGTGCCAGAAACGCCTTTGAAAGTCACCAGACTCTCAAAATGACCCGACTCTCAAAGAAAAAGAAGATTTTTGTGGCCACGGTGTCCAGAGCCATCAAGGAAGAGGGTGGAAAGAGTTTGATGCGGGTGGCAAGACCTTTGCTGACGGATGGCATGCGAGAAAAACGTCGGGAGCGCTGTCGTCGCCTTCTCAAAGACTTGAAGAGCCATGGCAATCGCATTGTCATCTTTTCTGATGAAAAAACCTTCTCAGTCGATACGGTCGTCAAAAAGCAGAACGACCGCATGGTCAACTTCGGCCAGGACATCTGTAAGGTCCGCTACGTGACTACAACCAAGCACTTGGCCTCAGTGATGATGCTCGGCGTCGTGGCGTTGAATGGCATGAAAATGCCGCCAATCTGATTCCCGACTGCTTACAGGCTTACCGCGGTCGACTATGTTCTGCCCAGGGTGAAAAAGGTGTTTGTGACGGTTTGGTTTATTTGGTATTAACGTCTTTTTCAACTGTTATGGTCATTTCAGGACGGCGTTATAGGGGCCACAAATTTTGCCTCGCAAGGGTTCTTTAACGTGCAGCCGGCAAACGACTACACGGAACCAACGGCTTTACTTCGCTTCCGAAAGAAGTGTGTGATCTCAGGATTTTCCCCCTGAAAAAATCCTCGTCGTCCTCGGCCGGGATCGAACCCGCGTCCTCGGGCATCACGCAATCACTGAGCCACCAAGGCCGATCGAGGAATGCGGACTACGTCTTTCAACAGGCCCACAGTGTAAAGACCGTTCAAGAGTGGTTGGGTCAAACATGAACTTGGTCAGGGGAATTTTGGCCTCCTCAGTCGCCCGACCTCAACCCTCTTGATTACAGCGTGTGGGCGCATATCGAAAGCAAGGCCTGCAAGATCCACATCAACGTCGACCAGCTGAAAGCATCTGTGAACCGCGTGTGGACCGCCATGAAGAAAGACTACATCCGTAACGTTTGTCGGGCCTTTAGACCACGCCTAGAGCGTGTGGTTGTCGCCGATGGCGGTTACATCGATTAATATCCATTGTGTACACACCAAAATCAATTCTGACAATAAAAACCGTATCTTACTGCAACACACACTTAGTTATGTCATTTTCGCGAGGGTCCTCAAATGTGTAACAGAACTTTTGCAAAACCCGGTATTTACGTGTTGCAACTCTGTTCGTAATAATGAACATGTGTGAAATTAAATTTCGTAAAATGTGTAGCACAAAATTATTTCATATTCGCTTTGTGGCCATAGTGATGTATTCACACCTTAAGTAGCGCCCGTGTCCCGACACAGTCCTGTCGGATTTTTTTAATTTTTTTTTTATTTTATTTTATTTATTTATTTATTTATTTTTTTTTGCATATAGAGTTTTTGTCTTCTTTTCAATCTACTAATGAAGGAAACGAGATCACCCGAAAGTGCTTGAGATTTGTTTTATTTCTTCACGTTTTGATGTATTATACATGTACATTATACGAATCCAATGAATTCCTAAGTGAATTTCATCTCATTTATTTATTTATTTATTTTCATTTTTTGTGAAGTACATGTTTCTACGGTTATCAAGAACTCATTGCCTGAGAGTCGTTAATTTTTTCAAGTTCAAGTTTTTAGTAAAAACTACAATTTTTATTATTTCTTCAAGTCTTTTATATGTAAAGAATAATTTCATTTTTATATAAGATTATATCAGTTTATAATCCATTTTCGTTATTTTTGAACATAGTGAGTATTTTTGAACATAGTGAATCAATTCACTATCTTATTTTTTAAACATAGTGAATTATATTTTTGATATTTACTATCTTTAGTTTATCATTAAGGATATCACCAGATTATTTGCTCGTATATTTTGAGTTGACATGGATTCTAAATATTACATTAAGTCATGAAATTTAATAAATTATTTTCAATTTTTTGAGTGTTTAAATTAAATTAATTGTTAATTTGTGCATGTGTATTATTTTAAATTGCCCGGTTAAATTTCCTTTCCATTTATATATAGCATATCTATTTAGTGACGGAATTAAGAGCCGAAACATTAATCCATTACTAATAATTTTTCGTCTTCTGCTTGACACAATGATGAAATTTTATTCAAATCAATATAATAGGTAACATCCATCGTATAAATCGTGAAAGAAAGAGGCTCCCCACAGAGAAGAATACTACGGAAAAAACCGATACCCATTGTGAAGATAGACGACAAGGATTCGTTTGTTTTGATGCAAAAAGCCCTTCCAGATACAATTCCTGTTGCAGCCCTACTATACACTCAAGAACCATTCTTTTTTCGAGTAGTCTATTAATATTAACGAAATAGAATGCTTTCCTTAAACAACATGCATTACCTCTCATTCTTTCTTAAGTT
The DNA here is from genome assembly GCA_023313115.1 of Rhysida immarginata. Taxonomy (NCBI): domain Eukaryota; kingdom Metazoa; phylum Arthropoda; class Chilopoda; order Scolopendromorpha; family Scolopendridae; genus Rhysida; species Rhysida immarginata. The sequence continues at coordinate 2,224,235 of JAHWFO010039269.1, forward strand.
CAGTGTAAGAAGTAATTTCAAGAGAAACTTCTGTCATTGAGTTAAGGTTGAACTCTTCCCCTTAAGAGTCTTTTTGAAAGTTCGAGATTACTTTTAGTCCGTTTACAATGACAATTATAAGGGATTATTTTGCACAACTACGTTGGCAAATAGTCCAATTCACTAGGGGTAGTTTTGTTTGTTTTATGAATCAGTATAACCAGTGCACTTTCACTAATTTGTTCTCGTTTTCTTCAGATATTGCAAGAGTTTTTGATAGGCGATTTCAACTTGACGTTTTTTATTTCGACTTGTCGAAAACATTTGATAGTGCTCCGCATAAGCGTCTACTTGAAAAGCATTCGTTGCATGGATGTTCTCCACATATTTGATTGGCTTTGTTTAATATTCTATCTACAGAAATTGTTCATGTTATAAAGAGTTCGACTGATCTAGCTGCAGTCGGAAGGACTCTTAATTAGGTTCCACAAGGATCTCCAATACGTCCAATTTGCTTTTCATTTAATTGAAAAAATTAAAATGCTTGTTTATGCAGATGATTTGAAGCTTTTGTACGAAATTAAATCTTTCGATGATACTGGAGTGTTCCAGCGACATATAAAATTAATTATACAGTGGTTACAAAAAAATGGCTTCAGGCTAAATATTAACAAGTCCAATGTTGTTACTTCATCTCGCAAGGTAAATAAAATTATTTTCAATTATGAAATCGATTCTTCTTCTGTCCGCAGGGTGACCAATGTTAAAGATCTGGGAATAACTTATGAAGCTAATGGCTCTTTTTTGAAACACGCGGATGAGATTCTTGTCGAAATGTCTAAGAGAATGGGTTATCTGGTTCGTTTTAGTAAATTACTTAGAAATTTCGATCTGGCTATTGAGTTATTTGATATCATTGTTCCTAAAAAAAATTGTCGTTTTTTGATATGTTTTACCGGCACAAATAGTGGTTCCTTTTCTAGAATTATTAAAAATATACTGCATGTCTTTAAAAAAAAAAAGCTGGCTCTCTTCTACTAAATTGGAGTGTATAGATCAACTAGAAATCCATAAATTCCGATTTTTAATAGAAAATGCCGTAAACTGGTCTTCCTAGACAGTTGCTTTTTTCCAAGCCGGTGGGTAAGAGACCAAGATTGGCCTATATCAGATGGCTAGACTACATAGAGAATCTGGGTTCGAGTCGCTTGGGTATTACCACTGAGGACATGCGCCTGAAGATCCTTCATAGGGTTGCTGGCCCCGCGACCCTAACGGATAAATGGGTTTGAAAAGTAAGTAAGTAATATTTTATTTGTAAAAAGATCTTTGCTGGTTACATTGATTCTTCAGAATTGCTTGCCGCTGTAGGGTTAAGGCATATTTACACCTGCTGGTGAATGTTAATTGTCCTATAAACCCTTGCTAGAACGATCCCATTTCTAAAATTATTAATATTTTTAACAACCGTTTTATCATTTATGATAATGACTTTGACATATTTTGATTTCAATGTATTTTGTAAGTTTTTCTTTTCTTTTTTTTTTAGTTTTAATGTTTTTATTTCATTAACTCCTGTTTGGGCTATGGCCTGTTTGTAGGGCAGCTATAATAAATAAAATAAAAACCAGCGAAGAAAATTTAATCCTTCAATGCTGATTAAATAATACCTAAGAAGGTAAAAAAACCGCTTCCTCGCAGCTTTTATAAGTAATTCCTAAACGTCAATTGATCATATTTTCGAAAATTTTCACCTGTGGCCAAATAATAATTAGGCCAGAATTATTTATCCGAATAATTTATGCTTATATAAAAATATACATTAACTGCGTTTAAGTCAGACTTGTGCAAACTTTTAGCCCCGCAATATAATTTTTTCAAGAGACTTCTGGCCGCATGGCTTCAAACTTCATTTGGAATGGTCACATCTCGCAGTGTAGGCAGCTATTTTTTCAATCCTTAATTAATACAAAAAAAAAAAATACTAAAAAAAAATGCCTTGATGCCACGAACGTATCACACAATTTTCAACAGTTGTATTTACGTTAGTACTATAGTGCCCGGCACGAAAGAAAAAGAAAACTGGCGCATGCGTAAATGAAAGAACAAGAAACGAGATACTTTTGCCAGGATTGCTATTCAAGAGCGACTGCTCTTCGCTCCATGCCTTTGCTCATGCTACTACTCAACGCTCAAAAGATTCAACAATGGTCCTGGCATCAGTAATTAGGAATTCCCCGTTTACTTTCCGTGTTTCAGCGCTTGAACGAGATTATTTTCATTTTCGCAAACGCCAGTTTCCTTTTTCTTTCGTGCCGAGCACTATAGCTAAGAAATTGACGTATTAATTTTTTGGTAGGTAGGTTTTGGGCCACCCTGTGTAAGTGAATAGTTCCTATTTCATTCGTCGAATTTATTTAAAAAACTCGATAACTTGTGTGATTCTCATTAGATGAATTTGTATTTAAAAAAACAAGTGTAAATTCTAAACGGAAAAACGTTTAGAATTTTAGATCTTATACACGTAATTATTCATCAGCTTATTTTAACATCTTTGCCTTAGAAACCTTAAATACTCGAAAATTAACAGACCGTAGAAATTTAGCATATAGATTTTCCCTTCCTCCAAATGGGTTGGGAACTTGGGAATTTAGTGCGAATTTGATATTGATTGAATCGTTTACTGGGAATAATGTAAAAATACACGAAAGCATCTCCATCCATCTCCAGAAAATTCAGAACGTTAATAGGAGAGAAGAAACTTGAATGTAAAATTGAAATCCTTTAGTATTCCACAAAATATTACATATAAAAAGAAATTTGCATAAGCGATACAGGAAATTTAATTATGAACCGACGCGTTTCTCTTAGAATCATCTACGAGTCAATATTTATAGATCCTTCAATAAATTCAAGGGTGTTTCAAAAGCAAAGGTCAAAATTTTAAAGATTGATACTACACAGTACAATAAGCAAAACATTCAGTCAAAAGGATCAGCAAATGTACTGTTTGTGAAATAATGCACATTTTATGTTATAAACCAATGCATATTAAAAGATTTCAATGAAATTGCTAATGTCACTCAAAGCAAGAGCGAGAATAACTAACCAACAAGCTCTTAGAAAAGACAGATTAATTGATTTTTTTTATCAATAGATTAATGTGTTTCCTAACCAGCTTTATCCGAAAAATACTCTTCTATTTTGAATGCCATTGGTGGCTTCTTCAGTTCTATATTTTTAAATTTATTGCCATGCTTTTCATATTTCCGTGTTTCTACTTTGCGACCTGAGCTGGTGATATGTTCAAGCGTTTCGATAATGAACCCCTCTAATAAATGGACTTTAAGATTTTAATTATCTATATGACAATGTCTGTTAGAAGAAAATTTAGATGACAAATTAAATGAAAGAATCCACGTCCGAGTTAAATCTTTGACATACGAGACAAACGAAATACACACATCCCAGCATTCATCTCGCAACGGTATTCTCCGTGCTTGTGAAAATGACAGTCCAATTCGACCATTAAGAATGTCGGCAGGGCCTCAAAATATTTATCCGATATTTCATATTTTATCCTTTGTACTTAAAGGTTCTTCCTTTGTTTTAAGGTTTTTACCATTCAGCAGTTCCTTCTTATTTCATTTTTAATACTAGAAATAAACATAACATTTCATGGATAGGCAGGTAGCTTAAAGTGTAGTAACTTGAGAGAATAACGAGCCTCACAAGACTATAAATCAGCGTAAAAGCAGAAACTCGAAATCTCGGAAAACCATGAACAAGCCTTTGAAAATGGAGACGTTTAACAAGTAAGCAGGTAAGTAAAAGAGAAGAAATATGTAACTTACCGTTCTGTTGAACGATGGCGCTTAATGGGGAGGGGGAGGGCTTTATTCACATTTCCATCTGAATGATGAAGACGCAGATAAAAAGCGACGTTACAACGTCGTCTCGTAAATACGAAGCACAGAACGGTGTTAAACAGGCATTTGGATATTGCAAGATTTGTTCGAAGCAACGAAGATGCTGCAAGATTTGGGTGCACGGATGGTCACAATAGAGGTGAGTCCCGCGAAAAGGTAGCTCTTTTTGAGGTAAATTCGACAATGTGGCGGTGAGTTTGTAATTGACACAATTCGAAATACCAGATAGCGGTCAAGAGGAGTAAACTTCTAATAGACGGTGAATGAACACATGGTAATGAACGTACCCAACGATCGCAGCCACACAGTCATCAAAGGGAGACTGCTATATAATGCTTTTCTTTAAGTATCAAGCCTGTAACTCAGGAAAACTGGAAAGCAACGAACAAGGACAATTGCTAACGTTACAGGTTTATCAATAAAGTGAATAGAAAAACTAGAAAATGCGGAAATTAAAACAGCTAGCAAAAGAAAGAAAGATAGTAGAGTCAGATGTGGATTTGTAATGACAATCTGTTTATATTCATCGGAGTACTGGCTATACTGCTTACAGCAAGAAGCGTTCGTTAAAGAACGATAGTGGTAATGCTAACGGCGAAAGGCGGACATCAAATTGGATGGTGGTCATAATGCGAAGCGGCATTAAAGACGATAGCTAATGCCTGACAAGCAAAGGATATCGAAGACGACGCGTCGTCGGAAAAGGGACCTTCGAGAGACAATTATGTTTTTTACTGCAGTAATAACGAGATGCAAACGCAAGTTTCTGCCATTGTTACGCGATGTTAGCATTAACGGAGAATAACGAAAAACAAGCAACGTCGGCGCCAACGCTTAAAATAATTGCACTTTTCGTGCTTTTGGTAATGAAACATAAGTAAATATGTAATGAATATTTTTGTGTAACAACATATATGCATACAGTATAGCACATTACAGATAATTTAATTTCTTTTGCTCCTAGTATAATTTTTTAAAACAGGTCTTTTCCATATACCCCGTAGAATAACGTACAACTGATGCGTTTGATATAAAAACAATTAAAAAGTTTTTATTACAACGTTTTTTATTCAACTTTTTTGTTTGTTTGAGTCAAATTTTCACTCACTTACTCGTCGACTTCAGTTGTACAAATGAATCCAAATTAATACAATCAAAATTCAAATTTCTAAAAAGGATAAATTAATTTATTTTCCTTTAATTAATATTCCTAGCTAAGAAATTTTGCCACCTCTTCAGTTTTTCACCATAATTATACTCGCATCCTCTCACATCTACGGAATTTGATGGTGGACGAATAAACCCGTTGAAGCGATAACATGAAGAACTAACACCGTTTCTGAAAGGTATAGTACACTTGGATTCACCACAGAAATAATATGGCCTCATTTTTGCAGCTCTTAAATAGTAGAAACGGATTATTTATTTTAATTATTTTAATATTTTAATTAATTAATTATTTATTTATTTTGATCTTATAGATAGAATCTATTTTTCTTACAAATTCTTATTTAAGAATGAACAGAGTTTGTTTATCAACCAACGGGGTGAGCGGCGTCTACAACGACTCGTAAAAGGTGACAGGAGAGTCACAGTCCATCAACTGACCACCAGATTAAACAGTGGTGCCAGCAGACGTGTATCCGACATTACCGTTGAACGCACCCTGCTGCGGATGGGCCTGAACAGTCGACGCATGGTTGCTGCACCCATGTTGAGCAGGGGTCATGGTCAACGACGCCTAGACTTTGCACGTGAGCACCGCCATTGGACCACAGACGAGTGGGTTAAGGTCGCCTTCTCCGACGAGTCAAGGTTTTTGCTCCATAAGATTGACGAGCGATGGCGAGTGCGTCGTAAACGCCATGAAAAGAGACTGCAGGAGGCTATTGTGGGCCGGAAACAGTCTGGTAGGGATAGTGTGCATGTGTGTGGGATCTTCTGTTGGGAGCAGTTAGGTCCACTGATTCGTCTAGAGGGCAATTTGAATGCCTGTGGCTATCTGTCAATCGTAGCGGACCAGGTGCACCCGTACATGCTCACGATGTTCCCCCAACGTGATGGTGTGTTCCAGCAGGACAATGCACCCTGCCACAAGGCACGTCTCCTTCTGGATTGGTTCGAGGAACACTCTACTGACTTTCGAGTGCTCCCTTGGCCTGCTAATTTGCCGGACATCAATCCAATCGAACATTGATCGCCATTTACGGCAGCCGGACCTTTCACCTATGACTCTCGAAGCTCTGTGGACAGCGCTTCAAGCGGAATGGACTGCCATATCATAGTACACATACCACGCACTTCTTGCGTCCATGTCACGACCACTAGCAGCAGTTATAGCGGCGAAGGGTGGCTACTCCCATTACTAAGCGGGTGGTCATAATTCAGTGATATGACAGTGTGTGTTCCTAAGACATATTGTGAAAGAGAAAGTAGTACAGAACATGACAGTATTGTGGCAGTAATTGTATCAGCGTTACAAAAGATGTTCGAAGTGGGCTCCTTGGGATGCAATGCAAGAGTTCACATGTTCCATCCTGGATAGCCGCACTCGTTCGAATGTTCCGGCCTGTACTCGAATAGCGTTACAGGGTGCATTCTTACGCTGTAAATTTAGTTGGCCATGTGTAGAAGTATGTAACCTAATAACTCTACACTTCACGTAGGGAGGAGCAGTCTCCAATGCTCCTGCCATTTCATTCACACGGACCCAAGGCCCGCCAGGTGACTGAGAGGGCTAGGGCGTAAGCTTTCTAGTTCTCGAGTCCATCTGGTCGTGGGTTCGAATCCCGCCGTAGGCATGGATATTTGTGTATGTTCCGGGCTGTGTACAGATATAACTTGTATAAAAGGCGCAAAATGACTTTAGTAGTCGACGCCAAAAATTTTAATAAACCTAACACGGACCCAATTTTTGAAAAAAAAATTACAAAAAAAAACCAAACAAAAACAATGCACTGGCTTTGTTGTTTCTGAAAATAATGGCCAATTGCTATTTCTTCAGTACCGTTGGCTGTATTTAAAGTAGAAATATGATTCATTCAGTGTTCTGGTAATTATTAAATAGCGGAAGAATGGAGCTACTTATTGGTTTCACAATGTCCGTCCGTCCCCTTCATAATTTCTACATTTTTTGAGGTAGAAGGTTGAATTTCGGAATTCAGCTTACTGTGGGCATGAGTACCTTCAATATTTATGGTGCCCGGCACTTAAGAAAAAGGAAACTGGCGCTTGCGTAAATGAAAAAAAAACTCGTTCAACACTCAAAAAGGGAAAAGAAACGGGGCCTTACTTATTACTGATGTCTTCTTGTTCGTTTCTGATTGGTTGAACGCGGTTTTTTTCATTTATGCATTCGCCAGTTTCCTTTTTCTTTCGTGCCGGGCACTATAGTTTGGTTTTGATTGGCCCACTGGGGTCGGAATTACGGGGGTGGGAGTTAGAGGGAACCAAGTGATCTATGTGGTATTTAGGTATGAAAGGAGTGAAATTCGATATGCATATTCTTCTAGGCAAAATCTACATTCCTATGAAGTTTGGGCCAAATTGACCCAGTGGGGTCGGAGTTGTGGGGGTGTTTAGTCACTTGGTCTTTAGAACTATGACAACATATGGCGTGACAAAGGACAGAAGATAGGGTTCTTTTATATTTTTTAGCACATTTTCGTAGAAAAGTGCTTACGTGATCACTTTGTCCAGCTGTCCGTCCGTCCTTCTGTAGACACAATTCCAACAATGCATTGCGTTGTAATAGAGAGAGTGCATGTATTGAATTGCTGGAAGACACGAATTATCCTTGCATTGGGGAAAACGCGTACTGAGCACATCGGTTCGGCTCTGCGCGTGCTCTAAACGTTAATGATATTGTGCGCGTGCAGGATCCACGTGATTGACGATTATTGAAAGGACAGAACGGTCTCTAAATCAAGAGAAGTTTATTATTTGTAGGGAGCTTATTATTTATTACGATAACTTGAAAACGAATTAACTTTTTCGCAGTCTATTTTCACCAATCCCTTAATATGGGACAGACCACGAACAAGTACGAACGTGAGGTAGTCGGAATAGGTACGTGCTCTAATGGTACCATTAGGATACCCCCTTAAAAATTTCCTATAACTAGATATAGCATGTAATATATCAAAGGTCTCATGAACGAATATATAAGAGTAACTAGTGATAACAGATTTTGGTCTAGTGGCACGTGTACGTGTAAGGATGTCTCATGAATGAATATAACGCATAAATAGTGATTGTGTGAATTGTTTAGTAGCACGTGTTTTAATGGTACCAAATGGTATCTTTGGAACTTTGAATGCTAAAATATAGCATGTAATATATCAAACAATCGTAACAACGTGTCATTAGTGAATATAACAAATAAATGATAGTGGAAATTGGTTTAGTAGCACGTGCCCTAATGGTACCATATGATACCGTATGGTACCATTGGAACTTTCAATGCTAAGATATGGCATGTAATATGTCAAACAACTCAAAACAATGTGTAATGACTGAATATAACGAGTAATTAATGGTAGTCGGAATTGTTTCGTAGTACATGTTTTAATGGTACTATATGTTACCTTGGAAACTTTCAGTGCTAAGATATGGCGTGTAATATATCAACCAACTCCTTACGAGTTGTTAGACCTATTGTTATCCATAGCTTATTTGCATCCAGAGCATATTGCTGTTAGGCTTAATTGTATCTAAAGCTAAATATTATGAGACATACTGCTAATTAATAGTAGTTAATCGCTTGCTTCAATAGTAGATGATAACGTAGAAACACTTTAGTAATTGAATATGAAAAAATAATAGATGCTTACACACAATGCTTGAGCAATTGAGGCTCACTTCGTTTAAAGAACTTTTATTTGTTCAAATATATAAAGAATAACTTCATTCTCCATTTAACCATTCAGTTCTTCAAATTTATTCGTTTAAATTCTCTCTATACATTTGTTTACTTAAATAGTAATTTACAATTTAGTTTTCATATTTATTTATTTTCTCTAAAGTTTTTTAAAATGTTGTTTAATTCTATATATCCATGAAGATGCTATAACACAAAAATGTGCTTCCTTTATCCGCTTTGGTGGTAAAATCATTCTTGTTAAATACTAAGTTCGAGAAAATCAGTTTTTTGATAACGAAAAATTGGAGGGGTCAAAAAGCGCAGATGAAGGGGTAAAAGTAGATGAACTCAGGGCCTCCGCTACTTTTCTATACCTTTCTCGGAAGACTTAATTTCTTGTTTTATCCCAACTTGCATCTGAAATTTGTAGTGTTTGTATTTTATACAAATCAGCAGTTTAATTCCGATCTTGAGGAAATTTTGCATACTTGACCTTCAGAGCATGAGGAAGGTCACTGTCTACCTCAGATTTCGAAATAATAATAATAATAATAAGTTCCGATTATTTCTCCGATCTGTTTAAGTTTATTTTCTTTTCTTTGTTGCTACTAAAATACTATTCTATATCTTATCTCCCCCCCTCATCAAAATCCCTCATGTAAAACCCTGGTTACGCCCCTGTAGTCCGGTATATCACCTAGAATTCCTGTTTTTCGGATTTTTCTTAGAATGGAGAGTCCCTTCGCTCTATGTGTATTGATTGAGTTATTATTTAACCAATTTGGAGTTATAATTTAGCTTCTTGAGATTGTTATGTTTACTACGAGTGTAATTATCCCGGGCAACGCCGGATCCTCTGCTAGTCTACATACCGGGTAGGCAAGAAATAACGTGAGGTGTTCAGAGCTCGCTAGCGGGAATTCTATTAGGCCAAATGCAGTACATTTTGGTGTATATACTTAGTGGAACATGCAGAAAAAAAAATAGTACCAAAAGTCGCCATAGGGGGCGCTTATTTCAAGAAAACAATGAATACCTAATTGTCAAATGAACAAATACCGTACAAACCAACTTTAGTAACAACAATAAACAATGTTTTAAAATGTGCCTCATCACTCCATAAAATTTGCCATGGCCATGCATCATCCACTTCCATACGTGCTAAAAATCTCAACGAAAAGTCCGTTCAGGTACGTTCATCTCCAGGAAGCAATTGTTGAACAGGTGTGAGTTTATAGGGATAAAATGTCAATATCTTATGCAATATTTTCCTCACCGTCGAATATGGGATATCTGTTTGGCGTGCTATTGCGTGTGCACTGCTGGTACCCTGCACAGTAGTCATTTCCTGTTCCACAACAGCAGTTGCAACTTCTTCAACGTGTTGCTGCCTGATTCGTTTGCGTCCCCGGCCTGGTTGCACTCCTAGAGTTCCAGTAGATTCAAATCGTTCAATCATTTTCCGTAAGTTAGTTATGCTCATCGGTCCTCTTCGTAACGTTTTCAATCGCCGGAATTCACGAGGGGCAGCACTTGCATTGTCGCTCTTCTGATAAAACAACTTGACTAATAACGCCCGGTCAGGCAGAGTAAGCGTCATCGTCAGGCCATTCGTTCGTGAATGATGGGAAATCCTCAGCCTTGCCTTTTATTGTCATGATTGCTCAACACGGAACGCGCATATGCAAATGTATTCATTGTTTTCTTGAAATAAGCGCCACCTATGGCGACTTTTGGTACTATTTTTTTTTCTTGCAGAAATCGAAACTGTATGTTTCACTAAGTATATACACCAAAATGTATTGCATTTGGCCTAATAGAATTCCCGCTAGCGAGCTCTGAACACCTCACGTTATTTCTTGTCCACCCGGTATATAAAGAAGAATGTTTGTGGGTATGTTTCTTATACAAATCTACAGTTTTATTCCGAACTTGATAAAATTTCGTATACATGACCTTCAAAGCATGAGGAAGGTCACTGTCTACCTCAGATCTCGAAAAAAAATAATTATTGATAATAAATCGATATTCATGATGATGGTATTGCATATTGATATGAAATATCTCATGACCAACAATGCAAGGAAAAGTTTGTGCATAACAATGCATAGAATTCCAATTATTCAGGCTTTTCTTAGAATTGAGAGTTCTTAGTACCTAATAATTTCTTGAAAATCTCTAAAAATGATCAGTAACTGGAGATAATGGGGAGTTAGCAGACTATTGAGAAAGAGTGGAAAGACAACAGAGGAAGCAGTCTTTTAGCTGCGTGCTGTATTGAGCAAATGGTAAACATGAAAATAGAAGAATCGGCGACCGCTAGACTATACAAAGTGATGAATGGCCAAAGCTTTGCTTCAAGACATTGAGAGCAGAGTGGAAATTGCAACAACATCAAGTGTACATCTAAAGTAAGATTACGTGACTAAGAATTATTTAGACTAGCAGTGGCATACTTGGAGAGGTCCATCCATTGTGAACATTTAAAAAAAAAATTCGAATTTTCATTATGAATTTTAACTGTATTAATTCTAAGCGTTTTCATGTGTTTATTTTTAAGATATTTCAAAATCTAATTCAAAAAACAAAGAGTCCGAGCCACGCCGGGGTAATCACCTAGCTTATTTGGTAGCACAGCAGATCCAAACGTTTCATAAAAATACTTTTTGACTGTGTGAACGTGAATATTTTGGAAAATGAGATGCTGATAATGCGATAATTGGACGTTCGTTTCCAAGAATTATTAATAATGAGCATTAAATGACGATGTAGTGACAGGACAGTAATACGGCAACGTCTATTGAGAAAGAAAAGGAGTCACACGTGTCTCCCTTGAGCTCCCTATCAAACGTCCAGACGAATGGCAATAATTTATCTGTCTGGAAATTAACGAGAAAGAACGAGTATTGGTCAGAGAAAATCTGCACAGAAGAGGCTATATGGGCACTGGAAACATCTGAACAACGGGAGTTTCGAATAGAGCGAGAGGGTATACGAGCTTCTACGTCAAGGGAAACTTTAACAGAAAGATGGGGCCAAGGTATCCAGTGATGTTCCCCGATGGACATTGTTTTAGTCAAGAAGAGTTTAAATAAAGTCCCGGTATATCACGTAGAATTCCTGTTTTTCAGAATTTTTTAAGAATGGATAGTCCGTTCGCTCTGTGTCGTATTGATTGAGTTATTATTTAACCAATTTGGGTTTATAATTTAACTGTTTGAGAATGTTCTGTTTACCTACAAGTGTAATTATCCCGGGCAACCCCGGGTCCTCTGCTAGTGAAAATATATAATGCATATTTTCACTACGTTCTTCTTCAGTCGTGTCATCTACCTCCTCATTTGATTTCCTTTGGGTGTTTAATAAAATAAAATTTCTAAAGAATTTGGTTTTGTCTTAAATTCTGCGGGGATTTTTATTTTTCCCCCTCTTCTGCGCATCGGATTCGTATTCTTTTCACTTTCTAATAGTTTTTAACAAGCAGCGATCGGGTTTTCTTAAAATGATTGCGTAAATCTTGCAATGTCATTGAGGGAATTTCAATACAAACTGAACAACATACGGAATCACTTTATATTCTAACATGCCCGCCTCACTGTGTATTAACTTTTTTATTCTATATTTTATGTATTAAATAAAACAAATTGGTTCAGAAAAGACGGAAAGTCGGAAAGACGAACCATGTTGGCTTAATAAATTACGTATGTTTTGTTTTTCTTGGCCCAAGTGTTTTATTTAATATTTATCGCCCTAAAGCAATAACAGCAAAAAATGTTATTTTCATAAAATTTAAACTAAAGATGGACTGATGTTTATGATGACATCGGTAAAAATTGGCCTACTTGCTTAGAGAAAGAAGAAAAAATTGGCTACGCCATTAGCTTCAATTAAAGAAACAAACTGGCCACTCTGAAAGGCCTAGTCATGGGATTTTTAAGTTGCATTAAGAGCAAAAACTCATTGATCATGAAACCTAACAGCCCTAAAAGTGTGCTGCTCCATGCTTTCACATAAAAAACACAAAATGAGCGCGCTATTTTAAATACCCTCATTGAATATAAAGTTTAATTGGTAATACAGAGGGTTGATTCAGATAAAATGAGACGACTTTGCAGTTCTGTTACGATGGTGTAATACCATGGCGCCACCATCGGTTGTGTTCGATGTGAGAGCCACGTTGTTGGACTATCGCCTGGCACCGTAATTTCCACTGAAATAGGCTGAGTTTGAGGGACTCCATGGGAAGTTCGTTCCGCACCTGCTGACACACATTCCATAGCCCATCAATGGTTCTTGGTTTCAGGAGAACCATTGAAACCGTCGTTTCAGGAGACCAAAACCACAGAAACCCATCGGTGATGCGTCAGGAGATTTTACAGACACATGAGAGAAGGGAATAACTCGTATGCCCGTCTCCTGTTCCATCTTCCTGTATTAAGCCACAGATGACTTGACAGTGTTCAGTTGTGTTCAGTCACTCAGTTGTGTGACCGCGCGCTTTATGACGTCGCTCCAGCCCAAGATTGTCATGAATTATTCTGGAGACTGTTGCCTGTGAAATACCTTTCCTTTGGGCTAGACTTCTCTGTGTGGGGGGATTTTCTTTCAGCACTTCAGACCGGATTTCTCGCACCACCTGAGCTAGGCGTGTTGGCTGGGGCTTGTTTCTGGTCTGCTTCTCTGCTCGTCCACGTTCATTAGATGGTCGCAATTTGTTCTTTTTGATTATTCGACCCACAGTAGCTTTGGATACCACAATACCATTTCGTTTGCATAATTCCACAATGCACGAAAGACTGAAGTTAGCGTCGGAAAGGCCAAACATATACCCTTCCCAAAAAGCTGTGATTTTGGAAGCCATGTTTCAGCACGAAATGTCCCAAATAACAGCAACAAGTGTATACAAAGCTAATCCCCATATATAGTGGACGAGTCATGCAAATCACATTCCGCCAAAGTCATACGCGGCGTTTAAAGTCGTCTCATTTTATCTGAATCAACCCTCCGTAAACGTTCTCGTCTAAGCAGCGTATCGACCTCCAAATATGTGTAACGGAAAACGCCGTACCAGCAGCCCTGAGCCTAGATTGCCCATAGAGTGTAAGTTGAAACTGCATAAATCAACAGTGATATTATCTGAAAGTGAAACGCTACCGGAGCGCTACCAAAGTTGGAAGTTTCTACATGACAACGCCCCTGCACATCGGCCGATGCTTGTCTAAGAGGAATTGTTATAGTTACAGATCGTCGTTTTGACACACACTTCATAGTCACCTGATCTCGCACCATGCGAATTCTTTTTCTTTTCTCTCATGAAAGAAAAGTTACGTGGGCGTAGATTTCGGTCGGCTATTAGATCGTCGCTATTGCAAGAGCTGCCATACAGAGATGTTTCCAGCAGCTATACCAATGTTGGAAGAAGTACATAACGGTCGATGGCGATTATTTTCAGGGAGGATTTAGATATGTGTACGCGTATGTGAAGACACTTTCATATGATGCGAAAAAAACAATCCATGAACTTAATGACTGTAATAGTATATTGTTGAAAAAAAAAAACAGATGCTGTAACTAATTAGTAGGATTATGTGTGAGAGAAAATGGAACAAGAATTTATTACTTTTTCTTCAACAATACGCACACTAAAGGTAAGTGAAACTGAAAAATAATTCAGCACTAGAGAAACTGCAGGTGTATCATGCCGGTGGTACGATACTTTCTTATCCTGCTCTCCATACGCTTGACGCTATCCTAGATTCTAGGCATCATGCAAAGCCGCGCAAAGCTATTGCGAAGTCAGTTTAATATCGATGTGGCATATCAAGGGATATCGTGTTTGAAAGTAAGCCATTGTTCAAGACTTCGTCATTCAAATTTACAACTAAAGATCAATGATTCACCAATGTTAGCACTGAAATGATACCGATACCAAATTTGCAGTCCTTATTCTGTAAGCATTTGATGACGATTATGTTAATTTGGAAAATGGGCATAAAAACTTAAAACTCTTCCATCGCGTTAGTAATGTGATAAATTAATATCACAGTATAACTAATATATAATTATAGTATAAAAAAAACAATACAATAAATGGGTGCAATAGCCATCAGCTACGTTTTGCTGTCACTCGCTCTTGTAAAATCAAACAGATAAGTTTTCTAGTAAAATTTGGAGGGATTCAATTATTCCTTGGATAAGCACACTTATCACTAAATTAGCATGTGGTGAAACGAACCATTTACAATCTGCCCTATAAGCTTGCATTTAACTGTTAGATACAAGAATTTTATTTATTAAAAGTAGAAAGAGTTCATAAGTTGGGATATTTTCAAGGAAATATTTTTTGGAACCATACTGTATTAAACAAAAGACAGTATAATTTATGAATCATCAACATAAGCTATTAATCGAATACAGGATAAATTATGGGCAGTAAATACCAAAAGAATCGTAAGTTATTTATAGGCTTATTCTTGTTGCATTCACTGTAGTTGCCGGTGAACAGATGAAATGTTTCCAACGTCCATGATGAGTCCTACTGTTTCCTGCGGTCGTCAATCTTAGATGCTGCTCAGTCAATATGCTCGGTTAGCTCTCCTCCCCGCCTCCGCTATCCTCCATGGTAGGCACTCTAACCTCAACTTATGGAGGCAGGAGCTAATGACGGATCATTGCAAACTACAGTAAAAAATAAGACAAAGCGCTTAACTTTTCCTATGTTGACTTTTGAAATCGACTGTTGGCTTTTAGTTGCTACAAGCAAAATAAATAAAACGGAGAAGACATCAATGAAAAAAAAAACTTATGCAAATTTCATATGCCCGTTATTTACACTGGATAAACAACAAGAAATTTGTTCCGTTTTTGTCTGGAATACAAATAGTTTCTAATTTTCCAACAGGAAATTGAAACTGTCCTGACTTAAGAAAATGGTAACCTTGAACATCATCTACCTTGAAAAAATAGTTTAATTTTTTTAAATCGGGTTGTCTCATGATACATCATAGTACTTATGATACGTACCAACTTACGTTACTCTCCCTATTACCAAAGCAATTGCCTTTGTATCGCCTCATTGTACAAATAAACCGAAGGAACTTTTTATTACTAAGATTCTACACTTTTTATTACAGTGGAAGGATGGATCATAATACGGTTCCTATTAACTAAACAGGTGGTGGCCTTACAGTATAACAGAGGAACATCAGGAGTTCCAACTAGTTTCGCCATTTATTCCCGGCTTTGTTAATTTTCTTTTGTATTTTTCATCATTAAGGTGTTAAAACCGTTGCGAAGGAATAGCAGCCCAGGCTAACATCACAGCGTCCCGTAATTGGCGCATGTTGGAATGTTGTGTGGGAAGGCGTCGGATGGTTCTCTCCACTTCATCCCATAAATGCTCGATCGGGTGGAATCGGGCGACCGAGCTGGCCACTGAAGCAGGTGGAAGTCCGCATCATGTTCCTCGAGCTAGTCCAAGACCATTCGAGCACGGTGACAGGGAGCATTGTCCTGCTGAAACTGACCGTCGCCACCAGGGAATACAGTCATCATGAACAGGTGCACCTGATCGGCAACAATGTTCAGGTAGTGTGTCGCATTCAAGGATGTGTTTACGGATATCAGAGGACCCAGTATGTCCCAAGAGAAAACACCCCAGACCAGCACTCCTCCTCCACCCGCCTGTACGGTTGTCTGCTAACAGGATGGGTCATGGCCTCATGCTGTCTGCGCCAGATGCGCAGTCTGCCGTCCGCATGATGAAGTAGGAACCGCGATTCGTCGGACCAGGCGACCTTCTTCCACTCATCCAGTGTCCAGTGGCGATGCTTGTGTGTCCATAGCAGGCGCGCTTTCCTATTTTGCGGTGACAGCGACGGTACCCGTACTGGCCGCCTGTTGTTAAACCCAGCTCGGTGCAAGGTGCGCGGCACCGTGTGCTCCGAATGGGTTGGAATGCTCCCTCATTGAACTGCGCTGCAATTTGTTGGGCTGTTCCCGTCCTGTTGCTGTGGATGATTCGTGCCAGTCGCCCTTGGTCTCGTTCATCCACGGCCCTGTTTTGGCATAACTGCCATTCAGCAGAATACTCTTGACACTGTTGCACGGGTATTGCGAAAATACCCATTTGGAAAACCCGAGGAGGTTCGCGGTTTGCGAAATGCTCAGCTGCGCCCGTCGAGCTCTAACGATCATGCCTCTTTCAAGGTCGGTCAAATCTTTGGATTTACCCATATTCAGTACACTTCTGCTGCTGACTGCAACTTGTGATCCAATTCATCCATTTTATACACCGCTTCGGCCTGTTCCATTGTTTGGGTGTCATTGGGAGGCCGATCCATTTCCCATAACAGGTGTCTCTAATAAATTGGTCGATCAGTGTATATTTCTATCATTTTACGTGCATATATTTAATTTTATGTAAGAGAAAATAGATTTGAGTCTAGGCTCTTTTTCTAGTACCTTCAAAATTGTAAAGTTCGATTATACAGGATGCCCCAAACTTATCCAGCATAATTGTTTAGGACCATTGTATGGTTCAAATGGAACAAAAATGTCTTATAAACATTACGTTTATTTTCGATCGTGTGTGAGATGTCGACGTTTGCTTATTCTCTTTTATTTAGATTTTTTCTGTGGGGAACACTGAAGGAGGAAGTCTACAGCAATCCGCCCACCACCAGAGATGAGCTCATTGTATCCATTCAAGCTTGTAGTCGAGCAATTACATCCGACCAGATTGTGGTAGTTGCCAGCTCAGTTGTCCGAAGATTGTAACCAGTGCATTGGAGCTAGGGGCAAACATTTTGAGGGGCTTCCTCGACATTGATTTGTAACTATTCCTTGTGTTATTTTAGTTTTGTTTTATAGTTCAATGTGATGTTCTGTCAGTATGCAGAATAAAAGTGTTCTGCGCTCTCAAGTGTTTTATTTATTTGCTTTAACAACTCTACAAGAAAATAGACAAATGTCGATATCTCACACACGATCGAAACTACATGTAATGTTTGTAAGACGTTTTTTGTTCCATTTGAACCATACAATGTTCCTAAACAATTATGCTGGATATGTTTGGGTCACCCTGTAGAACTTCTGTTGGTCACCAGGTCATTAAAATCGGGAAATCACTAGGGAACATATTTTCTAAAACAAACTGCTCCTCTAGCTTTTAATATTCATAATATTATAAAAATAAAATGAAAAACGCTTTCTAGGAAATTGATTCGATTCTTGTTTGGATTAAAATTTCATTTTAGAAATAACTAGGTCACTATTTGCATACATGTTGAAATTTCGACGAGGCAGCAGTGGAAACATGCCAATTTAACCCGAGAATAAAAAAAATCGTTTCACATTGAAATATTGCTGAACTCTTTTTGTGAAAGAAAAGAAGCTTTTTCTAATTGATTGGTTTCTATATAGTCATTCGATAAAACGGTCTCGTGTTTTATAATACCACGAAATTACGACAACCGAGGAGGATGACGTAGACAGCGCAGACCTCATGCAGTGAAAAGCGGTCCAGGAAATCTATACCGGAATAAGTGGGAGCAGCTCGAACATCCTCTGCAAAGACCTGGCATTAGTCCATGTGTCTATCACGAATTTAGCCGTCTGAATAAAAATTCTCAAAAGATGTCGTTTCCAAATGGGCGATGGAGTTGACGCAGCTGCAACAGTATTATCGGCAATTGGTTGAATCCTAAGAAAGTTTTTTTTCCGTACGTTAGTCGCTAAAGAATGGTTTTATTACTCACTTGTTAGTCGGAACAAATTTTTCAAAATATGAATGCAACCGAAATTCTGTCATTATCCCAAAAATCCTATTTTTCATTTGCGTGCTCCTTTAAGGATCAATGTTATTATATCACTTCATCGATGGGGAAGCCTTCAAATGAGACTAAAAAACTAAAACATTTTCTGACATTCGAGGTATCATTATTTTTAAAATAAAATTTCTATCTTTTTTTATTTTAAGACAAGACATTTACTATTTCACTAGTTATACAAAACATGCACCTTGCATGTTTTCGGCTATTAAGATCACTGAATTCAGGATATTTGCAAAAATTCATAACCGATTGAGATTTATGCCTAAAAATACTCGTAACAAAATACCGGTAATTGAGGCAAAAACCAACAAAATCAGTTGCTATTAACCATAGCGCATAACTCACACAGTTATTTCACAGTTGATGCTGAACGTGATATTTCATCGCGGCAATGATTTGGCCACCAAAGGGAGGTATTGTACTGTGATTTCTCTGATAATGTTGGAGATTATCTTATGACATTTTCATTTACTCTCCAAACGGCATTAAAAGTGGTTTTGTAGATGCTGCTCGTATAAGCTCATATTATCGCTTGGGTCATCGAGTTCCAAATAATTAATGACTACAGATTTATGTTCCCCATTAATCCATGTCAGAATATATGGAATGAGAGAAATGATGACGAAGAGGCTTAGTAGAATCGTGTGAAATCTATAGAATCTAAAAATATGAAATCTGGTTTTGATTGAGGGTTTTTAATTAAAATATCAGCTCCCATTAATTATACGTGTTAATGTTAAATCGACAAACAAGCGACGTGGATTCAAATAGGACTATATCTATTTTGAATTAGTATTTAGTATTTGAAGCAGTATTTATTAGAACACCTGGTTATCAGAGATTGGTAATGAGAATTTATGTTTAAGAAAAGCCATACTCATTTGTATCTTAAACCTCGATTGATCATATTAAAAAAATAATATGCTGATTGCGGTGAGGTGAAATATCGACTTGTAGAAATTACCATGAGACATGTTGGTTTTTGAAAATAATAAAAAGTGAATGTTGTGCATGAACCCAAAATAAGAGCGGTACAATGGTAGAAGCTCTTTTATTATTTTTTTCTTTTTTTAGCACTTCTCCTCTCAAGAGACTGCTTATGACACGCAATTGGACACACCCTTGATTTAGAAGGAAAAAAAACTGATTTTTTTTAGCAAATTAATTATATAGGCCAAACTTTGTGTAAAAAAAAAAATGATACGGGAGGAAAAGAACATTAAAATTTAGGCAGCGAGAATTTTTCGTACAAATTTTACATAATTTTGGCATTTCGACAATAATTTATCTTATTCAAACAAATGCGAAATGCAATGTTTTCGTTTAGAATTGTATAAAGCTAAATAGTTCTAATTACCTATACCGATGACATAATCACTGACAAAACACAGAAACATTAGCCTTGAAATTGAGCGTTTAGCCGATAGGCACATTACCAAAGAAGAATTTGCCGGATTGGCGTGTTTTTAACGGGTAAATATTCGAATAGGCATTTTTTTTCTATAAGATCAGTGGTAAATCTAGATGCTGTAACGTTCAAAAAAATCGAGTTGAGCATTCCATGTGCAGTCCTTCCATACCCATTGTTTGTGAACGAATTTCAATTGCGACTCAAAAGGATAAAACGCGATGACGAAAACTTTGTTTGATCAGATGACATAATTAATGGACAGACCCCCAGTTAAATGCGATTTTTATCCTTAACAATCAGGAGAGACAAACAACGTAACAAAGTAAAACTACAAGATTGAACAACAATGTGAAAAAGTGAAATGCTGCGCGTCATTAGAGGTTTGCGAGCTTTTGGAAGTGAAGGACGATGAGGCACGAGTCGGACAAGATGTCTTTTAGAACGACTGTCGACATGTTGAGGTACAGTCCCAAAGACGTAGAGATGATGAGATTTAATCATTCGAAGGAAGATACGAAAGAGGGACCATTTACGTGAATAGCTCTGTTAGGCAAATGCCAAGTCAAGAGATTCTGAGCGTATTTACGCATTTTTGGTTTCTTTATGTTGAGTTTTGCAACGATTAGAACGAATCTGTTTTATTTTGATCGACGAATTAAACCAGACGAGAAGAACCAAACTGGATGGAATATTGAAGAAAACGTTTCTGAAACAAGAAAAAATGCGCTATTATACGTTAAGCTTAGGCCAATAAATGAAAAGTATACTATATTGCGTAAAAGATTTTGTTTATTTTTCTTCACTTAGCAATGATTGACGAGCTTCCCGTGAAGCGATTTTTGAATCAGAGAAATGAAACGGCTGCATTCTGGATGATGTCCGAAAGCCTGGGATTCGGAATCAATTGTGGACCGTGCCAATCACGAAAGCAGATGCGAAGCGATGCATAGATGCAAACTGAAATGCCGGAGTTAACGTACTGTAGCCCAATCATCGTACTAACTTTACCTTAAGTCTTTCCCTGACCTTTTCCAGTTTCCTTGCGTTAGGTTACTTACTAAGTTAGAATAGACGAATTGTAGTGGAAGAAAGACAAAATCTGTTGCTCTGCGTGTAGAAGTTAAACGTTGCTCACGAGTTGAAGTTTTGCTGGTAGAACCTGTAAAATAAAGAGAACTGATTTAAAATATAGATGACGTTGATGAACATTAATGGCTAAGTTAAGCTGTAAATGAGAATAAAGGAAACGAGCAAATAGAAAATATGATACTTACCTGTAAAAAAAAAACTGGAACCTTGATTCTAAATGGAACCTTAAATTAAAGTAATTAATGAATGTTTTGGTTCTGGTCGTTCCTGGAGATGGTAGCCAAAGACGAACTTTTCTAATGGAAATATAATCAAAAGGAAGTAATGATTAATCACAAAGTAATTTTATGTGGATGATGAATAATTCAAAGGAACTGAGATTTACGTACCTGTGGCGCGAAAATTGAATTTTCTTAGAAGTGACTCCCCGGGACTATTTATGTTAATGTTATAAAAGACAATGTTTAAAGAGTTATTGTATCATTTCTTTTTTTTTAGCTTTTCTGAATGTCCGGTGGCGTTATTAACAAGACAGTAGCCTTAAGAACTGAATGTAAATTATTGATCTTACCTTAATGTAAATTATTGATGAGTCTGAAAGTTTACGTTTGACGCTACTACAGGCCAGAAGATTACAATCTGCTTACTTTCGAACACACGGTTTTTACTTTAGGCAATGGTCCAATATAGATAATGTCACCCTAACTCTGTGCTTGTTGAAACTCTCTCCTAAATCCATTAGAGAAACAAAAAAAAATATTCCCGGAAAATGTGGATATGGAAAAGTATCTGAAAATGTATTGTCGCTCGTACCTGATGTGACTGGTATGAAATCGTTAATTTAGAAACTTCTTTTAGAAAATACAACGTTCGAAATTGAGCCGCATATTTTCACAGAACGCCTTGGGAGCTGGTTTTCTATCAGAGGAAAGGGACTGGACCTACTTACTCCTTGTCATCTTTTGAATTGGAAGCGGTGTCTGACCATGAGAACTCTGATCAGTTTAATGTTTCTATGAACCGTGAAAGTTTGAAAAATGAGATAGGTATGATTAGAAAAATTGCTTCAAAAATAGGATTCAATCCAACATTAGTTAATGAACTTCTCAATAACAGAAGACTAAAAAAACTTTGATCAAAAATGTTACTTCTCTCAATTATAACAAGGAAGACAAAAAATTCATTTCTGCTAATTTTAACAGCCGTTTACTCTTGACAGCCGTGTTTTGAGATATCTAATTTTAATACGGGAACACAGGTAGAGAATTTATTGAAAGATCTCACAATAATATGAATTTATTTTATTTTATAAGAATGTGTTTGATTTCTTACGAATATAAATCACATTTTTATGAATTTTCCTGAAAATGCCGAAGATCAGAATGATATTTTTTTCTGCCGAAGTCTAAGAAATGGAAATATTCTATTCTTCCTAACGTCTGGGGTGAATTTTATAGGTACGAGCGATATGATTTACATAGATCAGTCGAAAAGAGATATTAATAGGTTGAAAGTCTGAATACCTATATTTATAAGGTTGATTACCTTACATGGCTCATTTAAGGTATGTCCATTTTGAATATTCAGCAGTAATTAAAATTTTTCCGAGAAGGGACATAATTTTGATAAAGATAATTTTTATAATGTTATGTCTACTTTGAGATAAGAGATTATCAGATGCCTTTAGTCTAACTTTCAGTAAAAAGTCAACTCATGAATCAAGAAAAGGATCGAATCTCAGTCTCCCAATTACCGACGTTAATCAACCACACAGATCGAAAAAGACAAACAAAAATAAAGTTCTCACCAATTCACAAGCGGTATAAATAAGAGATATCTACATAAATGATTGTCGAAATTTTATAACAGTAAAGTTGTATGGGGTTTTAATCTTTCTTTATTTGACCGTTTATTATAGCCAAGAGGCAATATCGCATAGCCTAGGAAAAAGTTAAAGTAAACGCTCGTTACTTCTAAACTATATAAGCTTCTTTCCATAAAAAAAATTTTATTTTTGTTGTTTTTATTTGTTTTTCTTTAGGTCTGCTAACTTTATAAGAGATATGAGAATTATCACATGTTATTAATATAAAGGGTTATTATTAAAATTTTACATTAGTTTTTATCAAAATGTTATTCATTTATCAAAATATCATTCATTTTAATATTAATTCAATAGTATGATGTATATGCTTGACTTTGCTGTAGACAGGATTTTGTATTGCTGGAGAATTAATAAATAAAGGACGGGCAATACTATTGGATATTTATTTAACAAAGATTCGTTTCGATCTGAGATTATAAGCTAAAGAATTTCAAATGGTAATGCTTGATACTTGATACTGCGGCCTGCGATTTATCACGGGTTAGATTAGTTTTTATAAGAAAATGTATCATTTATAAAATGTAAAATTATATATTGAAAATTTTTATAAGAAAATCATTCAGCCTTTCAGAAATTTAACTAAATGAGAAGCTGCTTAAAACAAAGATGGCCCTCTCTTAAAACGGAAAATGGTGCGGTTTCCTCTAACGTTGTTTTCGATTTCGCTAATAATAACGAATGAATACTAATAACTTTGGGGAAACTATTAGACAGATCAGATTTTGCTCATTAATTTGCATTATTGACGATTGAAGTTTTCTGCAATTCTTATCGCGAACTGCTTATCATTATCGACATTCAGTGACACATTCATTAAACTGGATCAAATTGAATTATTGTCCAGTGGATTAAGTGACGTATCCCCTGTCAGCTTTGACACGCCAATGATATCATTAGGGAGGGTCAATTAATTCATTAAACAAAAGACAAACCGATGAGCCAGAAGCAAAATCAAACGGCAATCCGGAACGGGAAAAGATTATAGAAATACAAACAGTCTCTTTGCTTCTACATATAACAGAGAGAGGTCTGACATGAAGAGTAAATTTATATGGAAATATACTGTTTGGAGTAAAACCACCTCAAAACGGTTGCCTTTGTATCATTTTTAATGTATATTATAGATGGATTATTTATCTAGCATTTAGCTTTACATAAAAATAGAAAACTTCATAAAATTTTCTTAGGATATGTGAGAAATAGTTAATGAAATTATGCATTGAGAATTTATTAATTTAATTTTTATTTCACTCCTGCATTTATTTTATATTACTCGTATTCGTGGTACTGGTAATTCACTGTTTTTGAATTCTTCCTGGATTTTTTATTGCGATGTTAGATGAGTTTTTTTCCCCGTTTATTTACTCTTACAATATTTTTCTGAGCTCTACTTCCTTTACGATATCATTATGATTTCCTAACGGAACTGATATTTGCTTTTCTACCTGAAATAAAGTTCTTAAAAATGACATACAATGGAAAACTTCCTTATAAGAAGTTAATCCTACTGTAATACCTTGGAGTATTTTCCATGAGGTCATAAGAAATCTTAATCGTAAGATAATAAGTCAAATAAAGGATGTTGCAAATCAAAGGGGAATGATTTGGAGAAATCGAACAGCGTCAGTAAGGTCGAATAGAGAATTTATTAATATGACAAAAATTATACAGTGTGATAAATTATAGAATTTTTCAGCTTCAGGAAGGGTTCACAAACAGTTAAGTCATTAAATAAATTTTAAACAAAAATTTAAATCAACATTTTATAATGAGTTGACTTCTTTTGTAATGCCTTTTGCAATTCAAATATACGCCATACTTTTAATCAAACGTTCTTTAATATTTAATATTAAGATCGTTTCCTCTCTTGTTACTAAAAGGTTGCAAGCGTTTTTCCTCTGATAACGATTAATTATAATTATGCAAAGCAGATTAATATTTCAGTGATTGGATAGCGTCTGAACTTTGACCTCTCCATGGAAAAACATTATTCCCTTTTTACTTAACGTAGAATTTTCGATCCAATTTGCCGTTAAATAAGATTACTTTTTTCCTTTTATATAAGTCAGTCGAAAGTGTGCACTTTAAAGTTCTTTTCCTCGGTTTATTATTCATTTGCTCTTTCAGCGTTTAAAACTTAAACAAGAAAGTTCCTTTCCCCAAATGCCCCTTATTTAAACCAAGGCTTTAGGGTAAAAAGCTTCAATTCTCTCTAAATATTGTTCGTCTGGATTCCAAAATAGAAATCGTGATGTTCAAACAGTGAGAAAGTAGAGCGTAATGGGGGCATGAAAGGAAAGTAAATTTAATATTTTACCATTATTTCTTGCGTGATGAAATTATGCCTTACTACTTCAGACTTTCTTGTTATATATAGAAGTCAAAACTTTATTCGAGTTTACGTTAAAGAGATGAAAGACAAGGAAGAAGATATGAAAGTGCTATACTGCCTAATTAAGAGGCATGGTGGAAAATATTCATATCATCAACTACTTCTATTACCATATAATCTTAGATCCCATTCACAATTCTATGAAGGTTTGTTGATACTCGAGAATGAGACTAGAAAATGTAACTTCTGGAACCGAAGCTCTATTTCCTAAGCTAATTTAATTACAGAATTTTAAATTTGGTTTTATAACCTTGCTTATTATTTTAAATTTAATACGAACTCGTCTGCCTCCGTCTAGAGTAGAACGTTAAATATTAAAGACAAAACCGGTTTCTATTCCATTTGTCGTTTCCACGTTGTATTAATGTTACCACAAATTATATTGTCTTCAACTGAGGGGGGGGGGGGAAGGAACCGAAAATGTTTCACTTTTCCTTCGCGGTAGTTAAGTTTTCAATGATCAACAGTTGCTCGTTTCTCAGCTGGCGGAGGTTGGGCGAGGACATCAGTGATTGGTGCAGACGAGGCCTCCGAGAGGGAAACCAGGCAATTGATTAAGAGCAGTTGAGGAGGCTTTTATCCGTCACCGCGACCCCTGCGCCATTTGCACCATTAGAGCTTTTCTCAGAAGGAAAGCGGAAGGAAGATAGTGATATTGAACTCTGACCCCCTTCCTGGACCTTCTGGCTGTAAGCTCTCGGTCTCACCGGTGGCTCTAAAACTTCCTTTCCCGACCGGTAGCCATCAACGGTTCCTTCGGCTTCCTCCGGGTCTTCCTCCTCCCTTGCCTATTTCAGCGACGTAAATAAAAGGTGAAGGGAGAGGAGGCAAGGTAGAAAAACCGAGCACCGAAGATCCGTCGGTCAATTGTTCATTATACAGAAAGAGAGAGGCAGAGAAGAGTGGTTCGGGCGAGTAAATGACGAGTTGCTTTGACCTTTTTCGGAGAAAACAAAAGCAACTTTAAAAGTATATGATCATTATATAAAGAAAAGAAAAGAAGAGAAATGGAAGAGGTCGTGGGTTATTTTCTAGATTGGGACTTGGGGAAACTCATCGATTTTTCTCTCATTTTCCTAAATATTTCGGTTTCTGATGTGATTCAAGCAAACATTTCCTGAAAATGCATTTTGCATTTCGAAATGAATAATTTTTCCCCGACAATACTGTGACTACAGTGTTCCCAAAAGGCATTAAATTAATTACATGGACGTGTAATTATAAATGAGTTTATTACATTTTAATGCATGCCTACCTAAAATGGTAATAAATATGTAAATTTGTGTGTAAATCAAGGAATATATTATCGTCATTTCTGTTTAATGAGAAAATGAGAAATTTTCATGAAAAATTTTCATAAGATGAAATTTTTAAAGTTTAATATTAAATAATAAATTAATGCTGAAATTTAGTCTTAGAATCGTACATATTTACAATGTTCATAAAAATAGAAATTATTATAATTGCTAACGACAATCAACTACATCTGTTTTTAGGGAGCAGTTTCTTTCGTCACATTTCATTTGGTCATAATCACGTTTCGTCAAATTCAATTCGTCACATTCTTTTTTCCCCAGAATCGTTTAGTCACTCAAACGATTCGATACATTGAATATGTCATATTCGAGTCGTCGCATTCATTTCCGCCCATGATCGTTCTGTCACTCAGCCGAGTGGACATATTCAGTATGTTACATCCAAGGCGTCACAATTTTTTCTGTCCTGGGATCGCTTCTTCATTCAATCTGTTCGACAGTCTCTTTGTTACATTCACTTCGTGGCTCGACTCATTTAGTTACATTATATTTGGGTAGTGTCTTTTTAAACTACTGAATTGTTTTATTTCTTTACGTAATTCGGCAGGGACCCCCGAAACCACAAGTCTCCCGGCAGCTTTAAGCCTACTTTCGTTAAGACTTAATTTTCTGGCCGACAAATACTGTTTTAAGTTATCGAAAAAAATACACTTGCATTGCACACCAAAACAAATTATTGCAATAAAGCCACAATTTGTTTTCTTATATACAGGAGTTGGACAAAATAATATGAACACCTTTGATTTTAGACATATCTAGAAAAATAACACTGTACAACATTAAAAATGTTCTTTAGTTGAAAATATGTGTTCTTGTATATTTTTGGCTGAAAATAACGAATCTGTAATTATTTTTTGTTTATCACGCACCATTTTCTAAAAATTACACACTTTACTTTTTTACGTATCTATATTGTAGCACCATGGTTATTAGATGAAGAGGTTGGGAAACTCTAACACTCCCAATGCTAACGAGTTTGTCCCTCAGAGCGAAACGGAAGTAGATGGCGCTAGTGCAGATTCCAGCCCGCTTTCCCACTTTGAAACCATGATAATTGAAGGAGCAACTTGGAATTTTGTGAGACCTTAATATTATTTTAACGAGAAATCGTTTAAAATTCCAATATATAAAGCCGAAATTGGATATTTACCATATAGAAGCGCTATGCGACTAGTTCCTCATTCTGAAGATCTTCCTATACCTACAGCTCCAGTAAATATACTGTTGATTCAGAGGAAGACACCTCTGATGATCCAAACCATCAAGATCCTGACTTTCAACC
Organism: Rhysida immarginata; assembly: GCA_023313115.1. Taxonomy (NCBI): domain Eukaryota; kingdom Metazoa; phylum Arthropoda; class Chilopoda; order Scolopendromorpha; family Scolopendridae; genus Rhysida; species Rhysida immarginata. The sequence continues at coordinate 2,252,212 of JAHWFO010039269.1, forward strand.
ATCTACATCTATGACATGTTCACATCTTGAAATCACAAGGCAGAGCTTAACGATGGAATGGAAGTATGCTAGCTGAATATTGCTGGTCCGTTATCAGGAACACACCAACAGATGCTACAAGAGGAAACTGCCAAAAAAAATAATTTTAGTGTTTGTGTTTTCTATAATCAAGCCTCTGTTACATTTCTCTGAGAAGTGAGTCTCATACAAAAACGGTATGTAAGTGATGGACCATTTTGGTTTTGATATATGATGGACAGAAAAAAGTTCAAATTTGTTGTACAGTGTAATTGACGAATTATTCTGAAACTTCAGGGGTGTAAAGAGCATGTTACACCTCAGATATTTCAGCGAAGGTTTTGTCCCAAAGGCAAATAGGGGACCAGCAACAAATTGAACAAAAAATAATTTTGAGATCACCTTGTAAAATATAATGCTTTAAAAGCGTTGTAGCTGTAGCTTATGCTTATGAGGCATTTTTTTTACTTTGTTCATTTCTATGAGAATAGCACGTATATTCATGGAGTTATGAAGGTTTCTTTAAAAAAATCGTAAGGATTTGCTTATAACATGCAGGGTTTTCAACCCAATGCAATGCCATTTTTCAAGAAACTTGACAAACTACAGTACAGACAATACCCTGCAATCAGAATATAAAAATATTAAATACGAGTGTTTTCCCGTGAAAAAATGACGGATCCAAAAGAAAATTCATTTCCATGCAGTAAATTCGAGCAGTACTTACTTCCACTGGTTATGTACAAAATACTAATGCCATGATGTGCTCCCAAATTAATGCCATCTCTCCGTGCTCAAAGTAAATTCACGCTAAGAGAAATAAGATAGAGCGCGCAAACCCGTCACTTTCTCCTTATGCCAATCTTCGCAATAACAAATCCTCTATAGAAAATTATATTCCTGAAAATGCTAAACTACAAGGTCTTTGTATTGTAAACTGCGCTGCTTCGCTCTCATCCGTCCCAAAATCTTAAAGTGAACCTTTAGTCAAAAAATGTTTATGATATTTTATACTTCTAAGTCTAAAAACACTAGTCCGCGTGGACAAAATTTAATACCTACCTTTATTTATTAATGAACAGCATTTTTAGACGAAAAGTTATAGCCCATGGAGGCTGCCATCTTTCCCCGAATTCGCAAAGGACCACGGGAATTATGTGACGTCAGATATGACCTGCGCAAAACAAGGCCTACTATAGATGAGAAAGCGCAGCTATAACAGGCGATCCAGCTTTAACGAGGTTGAGCAGAGGCAGCGGGAGGAAGAAATGGAAGCCAAACCAGTGAAACCGTTTACATTTTAGTTTTTATGTCGCCTTTAGATTTACAGTAACTATATTCAACGTTCAATGGATTATAAATATTAAGAATTACTTACAGTTTTTTTTTCTCTGTTTTTGTAAAAATTATTTAATATCGCCAACTGGGTAAAGGTTAGCAGTAATCTATTTTATCATTTGCGTGTTAAGCCTAATGCGATCAAGTTCGGCGATGTATTTTAACCTCGTTCCTTTTACCGTAATGTATATAAGAAATACTGACATTCATTTTGAATTTTAAACTTACTTCAAGTCGGTCTTTGTATTTCTGGAGCTGTTTGGATAAGTATTCTCCTTGGTGTTTGTTCAGGAGACGAGGACGGCGGCCTTCTTCGCTTCTTGCGGCCCTTAACAATTCTCCCTTGAAATCTCTCTCATAACAAGATTAAGTAAAATGATCCGAACACATCCTGACTATTTTATTTACTGGACAATTTTCCCTCTTAATATTATGCAACCATTGCTTCGACAGTTGTTGATTTTTTAGCTGCAAGTTTTGTTTGTCGTAGACCTATTTTTACAGACCTCCTTTATTACTCCAGACCCGTTTTAACAGCGCGAGAACTGGGGACAAGTGGGTTTCTAAAATCTGTCACCAGGACGCTGCCTAACCTCCCTAACCTCTACTCCATATACATTTTTTTCCAGAAGTCATCTGGAAGGTTAGGGCAAATAACTGGTATTGTTAAAAAAATTTTCTCGTTGGTTCCATGTGAAATTAAATCTGTGTCTTGGTTTCGTGTGGATGTATGGTGAACGACCATACAGATATGCTAGTAGACATTTTGATACCCCCGTTAATTAAAATTTTTGTTGTCAATTTTACTCAACTGATAAACGATAAGGAGGATAAAAAATCAAAATTAAACAGACAGCTACTGAGCAGAAAAATGCTAAAAATATTACGAGTCATGTTAATAACAAACTGAATAAAAATTCATTAACAAAATTTTGTTCTTTTTATTCACAATTAACTCCGCGTTTTAAGTAAAAATTTGTATGCAAAGCTATTTTAATAATATTAAAACACTTTTTTCATTTTTTTGGGAATTTTTGAAATTTGATATTTGATTTGTGGAGAATCCTGATATTAAGAATACTTCTTACCCAACGTAATAAATGTTTTGTAAATATTCAAATATTGTGATACTGTTTGGAAGTGAAATAGGGAGGGGGTGGGGTGTTATTATATCAATTTTATTTTGTTTATGATTTATTTTTTCATATTGTTGGGAATTTTTGAAATTTGATATTAATTTGTGGAGAATTCTGATATTAAGAATACTTCTTGCCCAAATAAATGCCTTGTATTTGGTGATTTGTAAATGGTGATTTGTAAATCTTCAAATATTGATATTTTTTGGAAGTGAAAGAGAGAGAGGGTGGGGTGTTATTATATTAATTTTATTTTTTTATGTTTTATTTTTTCATATTGTTGGGTATTTTTCAAATTTGTTATTTGATTTGTGGAGAATCCTGATATTAAGAAATATTAAAACACATTCATGTGGTTATATCATACAAATCCAATATAATGATAATTTAACTATAACGAATTATTTTAAATGTTATAAAACAAGAATATTAAGTTTGAAATTTAACACTTCAACAAGATAAATCAAAAATTCATAAAATGACAGGTTTAATATAATTAATTTTAAATTCATTAAGTAGGCCAATTTATATAATTTTGAAACATGAAGCCAAAAAATTAAAAATTTTTTAACAGCTTGCAAACCTTATAAGAATTTATTTTGTTGAGCATGAATAATTTTATATATTTGAAAATTGAACGATTTTACGTTTTGGAGCTGAAAAACATTAAATCATTTAGTGTTCAAAAATATAAAATTATACATGCTCAACAAAATATATTGTTAGCTTATAAGTTTGCAAATTGTTAAAAAAAAAATCTAATTTTTGGTTTCATGTTTCAAAATTAAATTGTCCTTCTTAATGAATTTAAAATTAATTATAATAAACCTGTCGTTTTATGAATTTGATTTGATTATTTATCTCGTTAAAGTATTATTTTTTTATTTTATTTTATTTATTTATTGTAATTCAATACGTCCATCCAATACTAAAGTATTATTATAATTTTTATTATATGAAAATAATACGAAAGTTATTATTTTTTACTTACATTATTTACTTCAGCATATGATTATCAATACAATAAAATGGAAAGCAAAAATAAATAAATAAATAAAAAATATATAAAAGATCATTATTTTAGCCTTTAATAATAAAATTTTATTATAAATTCATTAGTCAATTTATTATAAGTACATAAAAGAAAGCCTTCCATCCCTTTTCTTCTTATTACAATACGTTATCTGACATGGAAGTTAGGCAGCGCCATGGTAGCCTCTGTGGCAAAATTGAGAGACACTAGTGTCTCCAAACAGAACAAAAGAAATCGGCCGTTAAAACGGGTCTGGAGTAATAAAGGAGGTCATGGCAATGCAGTAAACCACGTTATTTCTTAAAGCTGGATCGCCTGTTGCAGCTGCGCATTCTCATCTACAGTTGGCCTTGTTTTGCGCAGATCATACAAGACGTCACATAATTCCCGTGTTCCTTTGCGCATTCGGGGAAAGATGGCAGCCTCCATGGGCTATAATTTTTCGTCTAAAAATGCTGTTTATAAATAAATAAAGGTAGATATTGAATTTTTTCCACGCGGACTAGTGTTCTTAGACTTAGATGTATAAAATATCAAAAAAAAAAATTTTGACTAAAGGTTCACTTTAAGTGGCTATTTCGCTCGGTGAGGGCATATGGAGTCGCTCAATGCATGCGAATGCTCTCTCTTTCTTATTTCTTCTCTATGATGGTTATGGAGATTCGTAATTGTTATTGGGCGAGGTCAAAAATGCAAGCACCGAGTTGAGTTGGTGAAGCAATGATTGTTGCTCGATTATTAACATATTGTTGACTATCGTAGCAACAAGGATTTTCTTCACTAACTCAACTCGGTGTTAGCATTTTTGACCTCGCCCATTGTTAGGATTTGATGAAATATGTGCATTTTACTAAATAATGTTTAACTGCGCATGCGCAAGCGTTACCAAGATGTCTTTATCATAATTTACTAGCCAAATGTATAGAGCTACTTTTATAAAACGCCCAAACAGTTAGCGTGGAAATTCAGAAAAATATCGTCGATAGAATGAGTTGAATTTCAGTTGCTCTCAAAAATAAACAAAACGATAAGGGGTTTTCTCCAAATTTTTAGGGTCATAAGAGCGAAAGGTGCGCCTACGGCATATTGACTTCAAATCAGCGTAAGGAGAAGTTGATACCGGTGTCTGGTTAAAAAATAAATATTTGAAGAAAGCCCCAAGTTTCGTGAAAAGGGCATTGCATTGGGTTGAAAACCCTGCATGTTATAAACAAAAAAAATTCAATTTTTTGTTAAAGAAACTTCTATATCTCCTTGAATATATATGCTATTTCTCATACAAATGAACACAGAAAAGTAAAAAAAAGCCTCATAATCATATGTTACAGTTACAATGCATTTTAAGCATTATTTTTTACACGGTGATCCCAAACATTATTTTTTTGTTCGGTTTGTTGCTGGTCCCCTATTTGCCTTGGGAACAAAACAGTCGCTGAAATATATGAGAGGTAACATGCTCTTTACATCCCTGACGTTTCATCAAGTATTTTTCTAGATATTCGACAAAACGTCGCAAAAGAGGTCGCATGATCTGCGTGAGATATTGCAATGCTTCCCTACGGGACATTGCCCGTCGTATAGGGTGCAGTGTGTACGTCGTGGCAAGAGTTTGCAGGGAATGGTACGAAGAAGGGCGTAGGCAACGAAGAGAAAATTCTGGATGTCTAAAAAAAATACAATAATAAACAATGAAATTTTTTAAAAGAAGATATCTTGTCAATAGGGGAGAAGGAAAATAAACTAAAACTAAAAGAATTACTTAAAACTGAGTATAACTTACAGGCCAGAGATTTCAGAGATCTTTATCTCAGGAGGATGCAGCGTGCGGTGACCGTTCTGCATCACCATCATCAGCATTGGCACAGCAGTGGTGAACTGTGACGCATTCTCCCAGGTCAGCTGTAACAGTACGTCGCCGTTTATTAGAGTTCGGACTGTAAGTTCGAATGCTCCCTCTCAGGCTACATATGACACCTCAGCAAAGTTCAGCCAGACTGAGTGGTGTGATGAATCGCACACCATTGTTTTTTCGTCCGAAGCATTCTTGTATGGAATGCTATCGGGTACGAAAGCAAATCATCTCTAGTTAGAATCCATACCACCATAGAGAATGTTCGATACGCCAGTGACATGCTACGGCTAATCGTCCTTCCATATCTGCAGGACGCTCCAGGGGCTATCTTTCAGTAGGATAACGCTACACCACATGTTGCAGCGATGACACGTAACTTCTTCAGGAATAACAATGTTCCACTTCTACCGTAGTCGGCTAGATCGCCAGATTTGACACCTATAGCGAATGTCTGGGACATGATCAAACGACAGAAACAGCATTATCGCCGTCCGCCAGCAAATTTTGATGGACTTCAGACATTTCGGATGGCTAGTGTGATATAGTGAATGTGTACATTTGACTGAGTGACAAAACGATTCTGGGCGATTTCAATGAGACGAAATGGACTATGATAAATGACGTGTGACTTACTGAATAGAACTCTATATTGGAGAAGTTTATTCACTAAGATAAAGAAGCCCTCCAGTAACCACACAAATGCTTCGTGAGTTAAGCAATGAATCGCTTCCTCATTGTTCTTTGTGTATTCTAACTGTATTCGGTGTAGCTCTTGTATAAAAGAAATAACTTTTAGAAGTTCTACAAATCCCGTTAATCCATGTGAGTTTTGACTCCTGCTTTGACCTCTTTCAGCTTCATTTTTTTTTTTTTTTTTTTTATTAATTAATTGGATCCAATATGTCCATCCAGGGCCTGTATGGCCAGAGGCCGACGAGTTGGGTCCCTGAATGGACCTGGATTCACGACTGCTGTATGATGGTCGCAGCAGCCGGGGGGGTAAAGATTTGCTATCACGGATGGTCACCCATCCAGTGACGAGCCGTGCCTGATGTAGCTTAACTTCACAGAGGTTGTGTTCAGTGAAAGCCCACCAGGCCACGGCCTCCCCATGGAATCTGGAAATTATATTAGATATTGTTTTGCTGGATGACATGTTTAGTGCGCTATGAATTACTACTACTGTGAATGAAATCACTACTTGTAACAAACAAGTGCTAGCAGTCTCAGTAGTAAGAGTCAGCGATAATTTTTTTCTGATAAGATATAAGTTTATGGTGAACATTGGATATCAGATCTTTCTATCCATCAGTTCTTTCTATTCTTGTGTCAGTCAAACAGCGAGGGATCGATAATTTCGATTAATTAGATTTAACTTTTGCAAAATATTCATTCATTCATCTAATCATTTATTTACTCAATTAATCAGTCATATATACACAAACATTTCCTTCAAATAGGCTAATCAAACATTTATTTCAAATAGGCTTCATATACACAGATTTGCTTCAAATCAACTAAACAAATAGGCGTAGTTATATTATGCAGAGAGATGAAAATGTCTTTTCAGAATTGAGCCGGAAACGCTTCTATTCCGTCTAAAACCAATTTTAGAGTACTGGTTTTTCATCATTTGCGTGTTTACATATACAGTATATAAACATTCGGCATATTTTACAAATCTGGTGAAATATGGGCTTGTAAGCATATCCAGGTGAATGGTACACTATGTGATCAAAAGTCTTCAGACATCTGTATTTTTCTGCTGTATATCAACCTTCCTTTACTTTTATTTCGGCAGATTTTGGTAGATTAGCGTCGTGAATTTCCTTCCATTCTTCCTGAAAAGTGTTGATGAATTCAGTCACAAATGTTGGGCGATGTGGCCTGACTAGTAGTTGTCGCTCCAGTTCATCACACACACAGATGTTCAGTAGTTGCCAATGATGGTATTGCAGGAGTGTCTAAAATGTCAAAGTAAGTTGCAGATGCCAGAGTAAATACTACTGGAAAAAAGTTGGCCCAATCCAAATCATGAAAATGAGCCCCATGACACTAACTCTTCCGAACTCCATATGAGCAACATAGAGCGTTCTCCGAGCATCCGCTAGACCCAAACTCGACCATCTGATTGTCAGAGTACGTTCAGAGATTCGTCGCTCCAGAAGAATTATTTTCATTGTTTCACGTAAGTTTTTGTGAGCTGTATACTATTTTTAACGTCGCTTCTCGTTGATTCTGCTAATGTGAGAATTTATGAACAACATCACGGCCATGGACACCTACTGTCCTCATTTCAATCGAATGGCCAATCTAACCTAGTGTCCAAATGGTATTTTATTACAATACTTGAAGTGGCATTTCGGAACTTCGTAGCAATTGTTATAGCTAAAAACTTTCCGATTGCTTCGTGTCACAAATGCTAACACTCGCCGATCTGTCATTTTCTTTGGCCTGCAAACTGCGCTTTTACTGCCGTTTCTCCTCGAGTTTGCCAATGATGTCACTTACAGTTATTTGCAGCATGAGAAAAATCTCTTATACAGACTGGATGCATAGATGACATCATATAAACGTCCCACATTGGAACTCAATGATCTCGGCTGAGCGATCTACATTGGACCTAAGTGAATCACAAATAAGTCCAGTAAGGCATGTTTCTATTTATATTTTAGACATGTAAATTAGGTCACAAAACTGTTTTGGAGGGATGTCCGGAAACTTTTGATAACTGCTTTTCGATGTACTAGTTTTCATCAAAGAATGATGAGATGTAGGCATTATTTCCATTTCTTTTTTATTCTGAAAAAGGATGAATTAAGATTCACGATAAAAATTGTATTTAATTTCAGTTTTCTTCCAAAATTGTGGTAACTGTTCAAAAAATTACACAATGAACAACTCTTAAAGCAACGATTCGTATGATTATTTCGCATTCTGAAGTTATATCAAATTTCATTAAAATAAATGTTTTTCATGTGCTTAATGAGAAATGCTGCCGCAGAAATGAAAACAGCTCCGTGTTTTAATGATGCTGACAACAGGCAAGACATACGAGCGTTTTTCTAAATACATATTTCTTTTTTAATGACGATATTTTCCCAATTAAATGAATCGATTGATGTTACTAATTAACCCCCACTTCTATCCTTGTATAGTTTAGGTATAGTAATGAGACGTAAATAGGAAAAACATGAGTATTTGCTTGGAGCTGAAAACATGATTCGCGTTGAAATTGTGTCTATGGAATTGCCAGGTTTGTTGAAGTTTTTCGAATTGTACCAAAAATATTGTGCCTTTTAAAATTACTGCAGGAATCATAGAACGAATCAAAGAATTGCTTTAGGTGCATTTCCTGAAAGTAAATAAAATAAAATAAAATAAAGGCACAAAAATTGAGAAGAAAAGCCTGGAAGAACAGCCTACACTTCCTTAATGACCCAAATAAAAAAGGCCTAGAAAAGAGTCGAGATTATGCAACGTTCACTAGCTATAAAATAAGACTTGAAAACGATTTCAACTCCTTTCTAAGAATATTTCTTTCTGAACCAGTGCTCTTTAACCTCCTTTTGAGTCACGGTCCAGTTTCACCATAAGTTATCCTTTGAAGTTCACTTACCACTCGGCGGTTTCTAGAATAGCATTTGGTGAGTTCTGTAACACCCACCGAAAACGCCCACCTAAAGATCCCAGCTTTAAACCAAGATCAAAGAGATGTTTTCTGTAGAAGTTGGATCCTTTCAATTCCGACACCAACTCCATTTACGAATGAAAAGGATACGTCTGCAAATCTTTCCCCTCAGACCCCGCAGTAAGAAACATGAACAGCAATTCAACGCTTGCCAAGCTTTGGATGAAGGCTCATAGAAAGCGCGACTCGTTAAGTGAAAAATCATTCAAGCTCGTCTTTCTTTTCTTAAAGGTAATTGCTCGAAAGGTCTTGTTTATTTCTAAATACATATATTAAAAATTTTTTCCATATCAATCGGCTTGTTTGTAACCTAACAATGGTTTAAATTTACATTTACTAAAATAGCTTGTTATTAAAGTTAAAAATTGCTGGCATGATACATATTACATATTGTGGGATTTGTGTTCATGGCTATTCTGTAATTTAATTTTATTTCTGCAAATTATTTCCTGACTATATTTTTAAAGTGATTTTAACTCGCCACTGTAAGAGAAAAACCGATAATAAAGTTTCTAATAAAGCAAAACTATGAATATTCTAATTCTCCACTCCTTCGACAAGAATAGCAAGAAACCACTAATCCACATCAAACTTTTATTCGAAGGAATGTGTATTTCGGCAGCCAAGCTGCCTTCGTCAGCGTATACAAGGACTTGATCTGTACAGAAAATTCTCTGTACAGATCAAGTCCTTGTATACGCTAACGAAGGCAGCTTGGCTGCCGAAATGCTCATTCGTTCGAATAAAAGTTTGATGTGGATTAGTAGTTTCTTGCTATTCTTGTCGTTCCGTGTCCACAGTGTCTGGCTCCGTTTCTTCCTGTTCTCCACTGCTTGTCAGGTCATGAAAATGAGAAAAATGCGCAGTCTATAATCATGGAATCTATTTGAAATTTAAACATTCGATTCACATTAATGTAGCCACCTCCTATTTGTGATGTCAGTGCTAAATAACCAATCGCAGAAGGCACTAAATAAATGAGACATAAAATGACGTGTCATCAGCAGATTGGCTGAGTATATACGAGTACACGTGTGTTGTAGGCATTCGAAAAACATTTCAATTGTTGCCATACAGAAACTCAGAGCAATTTATCAGACATGCAAAAAGGAATGATTATTGGCTTTCGGGCCAAGAGTGGCAGCATTTTAGAAACTGTGGAGTTTGTGAACTGTTTGCGTGCTGCTATGATAAAAGTTATCGTGCATGGCAAAATGGCACTATAGAAAATAAGCGTCGTGGAAATTGTGGTGTTCCACGAGCCATAGATTATCATGCGTTCCGGCGCATCGAATTGCTTCAGTGGAGCAACTCACTGCCCAAATGAACCAGGGGCCTACTGCAGGTGTGTCCAGAACGTCGAGTTCAGAGAACGTTGCTGCGTATAGGGGGCTCCGCAGCAGACGGATGATGACAGCACCCATGCTAACGACTGTGCATCGGCGGAAGTGACTGGAATTTGCACGGCAGTACTGACACTGGATATCCACTGACTAGCAAAAGGTTGACTTCTCAGATGAATCATGTCTTTTGCTCCATCGGACGGATGGACGTTGGCGCATACGACTAGAAACGTCAGAAAACAAGCTGGCAGAGGCAACGTTATGATCTAAGGAATGTTTTCATGGCACTCTCTGGGTGCACTCGTCAATTTGAATGGCAATACGAATCGATTTAAATACGTATCGATCTTTGCTGACCATGTACACCCATGATGACATCTTCCAGCACACGACAATGCGACATCTCATATAGCTGGAATTGTTCGTGAGGGGTTGGAAGAGCACGAGGAAGACTTTACTGTACTTCTTTGGCTCCCAAATTCCCGGGATATAAACCCAATCGAGCAGCTATAGGACCACCACGATTGGGGGATTCGCTCCATGGACACTCCACCTCGCACCCTCCAACAGTTGTCAACTGAACTGCACCTCAATATCCCTGTGAACACTTTCCAGCACCTCAGTGAGCCTCTCCCAGCCTGTCTAGCCGCTGTCCGAGCTGCACATGCTGATTATTCCGGACATTAACAGGTTTTCACATTGATGTGACTCCACTGTTTAACTTAGCAGGAAATTAGCCTACTGTGGCTTTGGTTGGCCTTCCAAGCTTACTGGTAAGGGACAAGCACACACATCCACGCCCTCAAGCGAGATTCGAACCCGCGACTCGCTGGTGTCGAGACCGACAAGACCTTCGCCTTAGCACTCTCGGCCACTGAGCCGACATTTTTATATGAAAGTTAATTTTTCTTGTATATTAAACATTTAATTTAAATAAATTCTCCATTTAATGATATGATTGATCAACTCATAATGTCCCTTTACCGCAAAAAATTATCTTTACCGCATAGGTCTTTCTTATCAACCAGTCAATTGTGTCACTTCATCATGACCGTCATAGTCCCGAGTGTGGCGTTTGGAGCCCTATTTTGGTCTTCAACATCTACAGCCAATCTCAAAAGACTAACTGTTGCTATAACAGAATTATACGGACAGCTTTTAAAATGAGTAGATTGGACTCTGTTACTAATATGTGTTCTCGCCATAATCTACCTACTCTTATGGTTATTTATAAGGTTGCGCTGATTTCTGAGTTAGCGAGCGCTATCCGTGATGAAAACCATCCTGCTGCCTTCGTAAAAGAATGGTTCAAGATAGGCAACGGAGTCCGTCAAACAAGAAGGTTCCTATTTGAGATTCCTTTTAAAATGTCAGGGTTCAAATCCCAAAGTTTCCCTTATAGTGCTATTGCCATTTGGAACGATCTGCCTTACAATATCCGTAACACTGTCCTGCAGTGTACCTTGCCCCAATGTGCTACGAGTTGTATTCATTTTAAGCGCTGTCTGAAGTCGTACTATATAAATTTATAGGGCCGGCTTTTTATGCTGTCATAGTTCCCTTTTCCTTTCCACTTTTAGCATGTTTTATTTCTCTTCTAGTCTCTATTGACGTTTTGGCTTTTACGAGCCTTTGATCCTTTCTTCGCGGTTCTTTTTGTTTTTGGAGGGTTTCTACCTTTTCCATTATTCCTTTGCGAGTGCTTAATCCTAATAATAATAATAATAATAATAATAATAATAATAATAATAATAATA